>JACXSJ010001072.1:0-13277 GCA_014851325.1 Pentalonia nigronervosa | reverse complement strand
GTAGTTGTATTGTACGAATGTAATGTTTGCGACTCGCGCGCGCGCGCTTTGCCCCCCCCCCCCCCCCGCACAATACGCGAATCGACCGCCGCCGCCGCCGCGCACAGTCACAGGGCCGCCCGACAACGACAACGCCCGCCGCCGGTGCCGAATACGATTGTATATTTCCATTCCGTTTCGTTTTCGTATTTATTTTCTCCGGCCGACTACACGCCGTTTGTTCCGGACGCGGGCGCGCGCGCAACTCGTCGACGATTGGTGGAAACGACGGCGGCGGCGGCGGTTGCGGCCACCGAATATATTATTATTATTATTACCGTCGCGTAGTTTATTTTTTTTTTTCTGTTTTGGTTCTATTTTCGTGTCGTTATGAAAATATCTTTTATTTTTGTGGACCTAGAAAAATAAAACCCAAGAAAAAAAGCACCCAAATATACATATATGCGATAAAAAAGCGACTGTCACTGCCTCCTGCCCGCCCCCCCCCCCCCCAATCGACATTCGAATGCAATATAATGATTTAGGTAGATGGTAAATAAATTCTCACACTCTCGCACCTATAGGCCCTACTAGACCTACATATTAGGGGTGCTAAAATTGTGCAAACTTATCTCACTAGCCCGTGTGTTTAAAAAGTAAATTGTTGTCTTATTATTACAATATATACCTAATATTTTATAAGTTATACAACAAATATAAGTTAAAACAAATGTTTGATATTAAATTGCGTATAATTTAAATTAATGTTAAAACTATTTTCCTTGCTTTGTGCTGTATTCATCTAACACTGATTCGGTTTGTATATTATTTGCAACATCCCTCTTAATAATTAAAATAGACCTCAATCAATTTAATTTATTACATCCTTAAAAAACTGCGTTCACATGTTGCAGAACTTATTGGAATTGTAATTGCAATTTGAAATAACTTGTTAACTAGTTAGAATAAGTCTCATTTTTAATTTCTTTTTTTTTTTTTTAAAAAAATCTATTCACTTTATTTTTGGCGTTTTATAACAGGGATCAGGGGGTGCTAAATAGAGCTTGGTGATACTTCAGCATCTTCAAACATTCCCTTAGTTGCGCCTATGTTCGCACCTATACAGCTGGTTTAGTTGATATTATGTTAAGGTATCTACATACCGTACAATGTGATTCACCGAGCATTGCTCTCCTACTTATCTTCAACATTTCTAAATTAATTATTCAAATTTCGATTTTTGGCAGTTTTAAATATACGGCACTAGAACGACATTTATTTTGACTTATTGCGATTCCACTATAGTACTTTAAAACTCTTGAGAACATTCTGATAAAGAATGTTTTTTTGAAAATTTCGATGTATCTAATAAAATTTTGAAAGAATAGCTTATCGGTTTTTAATATGTTTATATTAAGGATAATAGTCCATAAAGATCTAAAATGTATGTAATATCAGAACTAATATTTATTAAACTTAGACCATTTTTATAAATTATAGATATTGGTAGAATAAGTGGATTCGACCCGGATGTGTTTTCTACCAAAATAGACATATCTTTTGACAACTGAACCAACTATCCTAATAATCGAAAAAAAATTTCGAAAACTTTTCCACTTTTTAGAAATTAATCACTTAAACCCTCCAAAGTTTAAATTTTAAATTTGAATTATAAGAACTTTGAAATATTACTAATATTGAACTAAAAAAATAATTTAAAAATATAAGAAAGTCGTTTTCAAGTAAACTTTATGAATCATGACGAATTCAAATATGTTGTCAGGATTTGTACAATCCTATAAATAAATAAATATAAATTGGATAGTCTGTACAATAATTGACAAAAGATTGATACTTTTAAATCTTACAATTATAATCGTTTACTACAAAAACAATTACACACGATGCACGAACGCAGTATGGAAATTTCCAATATTAAATTCCTTAAAAACTAGCGGAATCAAATTGCCTTTTTATAAATTATGGGGCACGATATATCATATAAAAATGAATTAAAATAAAATAAAATATTCACTGTGATTTGAAGAGAAAATAAAATCTTCACTTCACATTTTTATTAGGTAATTGGTAAATAGACGACGGTAATTTGATGCATTCAGTATTAAGATAACGTTTACTATTACTTACAATTATTTGTATTTGTTTTGTTTTTTACAAGCCACCGCTGTATGATATATTATATTATGTAATGTACCAGCCGGTACCTATACGAACAACTACGGTAAACGGGTTTTCCGAAGAATGACATAGGAACTGAAAATTTTGCTTGATTATCATACAGTTTACTGCGGAGTTGTAGTAGGCATGGTTTTTCATAATTAGTTAAGTCAACACCTTCGAGAATAATACTTTATGAAATATACGTCATATTATCGTCAGGGTATGATTACGCCACTAATTTTATTACGTGACATTCTTTTAGATCACAACTAAGTATTTTTTAATTAGAAAAATGTTTTGCTCACCAATAAAAACACGGATTCAGATACCGATTTAATGTGTTCGTAGTAGTATAAATATTATGCGTAATTTAACATTATGTTTTACGTGGAGTTTAACTATACAAGTTAATAAAATAATGTTATATTTCTGCCGTATTTAGAAATGATACGGTATATATGATATTAAATTGACACAAATACGGTATATATAATATATACACAATTGAGTTTAAAAATATATTTAAGTTATAATCAAACGCATAACAATAAATAAATATTTATATGATTTTGTAATGCCATAAAAGTATTTTTGTATTTTTAAAGTAATATCATTGATTTTATAATAGACTTTTATAAGATTTAAAGATAGATTTTTTTCTTCTTTCGTCCATGGTTGACGTTTATTTTTAAGCTGCATAGTGACCAAAGCCCTAGAATTGTAAGATGGGAATCTGTGCGTATGTAATACATTTTTTATATTATTATGGGTCTTAATTTTAGAAACTGACATTTTTAATTTAAAAATATGACTGTTTTTATTACGAATAATTTTTGACGTTTGTTTTATTGATTGTTTTAGTTTAATTTTTCTAAGTGAATCATTATCGATTTCATAATTTATTTTTCTTTTTAAACTCAGACTTGGTATATCAATTAATTTGGATATTTTATTTTTTTGTGGAGTGGATGTTATCGACGAAGGACTAGGGAATACTAATTCTACTAAATCACTTCTAGATTTTACATAAGTTTTAGTTGGAGTCAATAATGTTAATTTATCTGGTTCTGCAATTTCAACTGAAGACAAGTTACCTCTTTTAAAAACATAAAAAAAAATATTTAAAGATATAATTAATTTTAGTTATCTTAGCATTTTCAGCTTTTATTTGTAAAATGTGGATAAAATAATTATTACTGCTTTAAAATATTTAAAATATATGGGCATAATTTTTTTTTATAAGCATTTTAACATCAAATAGAAAAATCATGAATATATAGGTATTTAAAAATAAATAAATGTAATAATATGTAGCCTTTTATATTCATATTAAATTTAAATAAAAAAATAAATAATAAAAATTTTAAATTCATAAATTTTTTTCCTATAATGACGCTTCCAGTTTTTTATTTAAAGGAAAACTTATGGAAAATTTAATGTTGAATTTTTTAGCCTTAGATAGATATGAATACAACAAATTTTATGAATTTTTAATTACAAAATTACTTGCAAATTTTTGGGATTTTGACATATTTCGTAAAAATTTGAACTTTAAAATTTATAAAAAAAATAAATGTGACTAACGATTTTTGATTTTTTTTTATCTACAATAATCACTACCTATAAGAAATTTTGTATTAAATTTTCAAGTTTTTTTGGGCATCTAAAATTATTTTATAGACGTTTCAAAAAAAAAAATCCTTAAAAAATCGAAAATTCCAGTTGTCTACAAATAACTAAAAAAAAGCCATAATATTTTGAAAATTTAACCGTATATAGATAACGCTAATATAAACATTTAGTGAAAATTTTAAGTGTTTACAATGATTCGTTTTTGAGTTACAACAATATAAAAAATCGATTTTTATCATTGGGCCCCCCCCCCATTATAGGTTGGGGCCCTGGGCTCATGTATTTAACACACCCAACACACCCGGTTATTGCGGCACTGATAATTAAATAAAGTACTCATCATTATTTCTTACCTGTTGATATAGATGGTTGTTTTTCCGAATGATATTGTTAAGGAACAGCTGTTGGCTTTAATTTTTTTTTTATTTTGATTCATAAAATCATCGAGACTAAAATGTTCCTGGCAAAGATATTTATTATGCAATTTTTCTTTCAAAAGCGACAGTAGATTAATATTTCCTATATTAAGAAGATAATTTTTAATTTAAATTAAAAAAATTGAATGAAAAATAATTTTAATTAATTAAATAATACATACCACAGTTACAGTACCCATACTTCACTTCATCTTTGGGAAATCGAAACATACTTAGGTTGGGAAACTGTATTGTTGTTTTAAGGCAATTAAAATATTGGCACTTTTTTCCAGGCATGATCAATATTGTTATTTGTAACACGAAAACGTTTAAAATAAGAAATACAACATGAAGATCATAAGTGTTGCCGTTTCGAATGAAAATCGATAGACGATAAGTGTAGTCGGTTATCAAAGTTAACCACAGTCCTGTTTTACAATTCATATTATATCATTGATTTTATAATAGATATTATGTAGTATTTATATAACAATCTATAAAATCAATGATATTATTAAAATTGTTTACTGATAAGTTATTTATAGTCCAGAGACTAGTGGGGTACATGGAAATATAACACCCTTTCATAGTATGGAGAGGTGTACACCGCACCGCTGACAGTCGTCGACTACAGCGCTCTATAACGGCTGACAGTCCGGAATTGGCGACCGGTTTTTTCTACAGCGTTGCTCATCTGTCTATTATAAAATCAATGGTAATATTAACTGAATGTAAAATTCAGAAGATATATGTGTTCATTCATATATGTCGTGTGTCAAATGACAATTTTAAAAATAGTTTCGATAAAATTTGCGTCGTATCAAATTACCGGCGGATGTGATGGACTCCAAAACATTTTTAACTCGGCAATAGTTTTAAAGTTCATTACGTGTGTTTGATACTGTTTTTTTAATATTATCGATTCCCCGGTCGACAATCAGTGTGCCTATCTTGTCTACGCGTTAAATTCAAGAAAATTATTGGCTGTTTGATGAGTATGCACCTACCGTTGCTAACGTGCGGATATACGCGTAACTACGTGTGTATTCAATAGTTTAAATGGAAAATGAAAACAACAACAAAAAGAGTACGTCACATAATTCATAAAATGATCGTAGTTTTTTATTGCGAAACTATTAAACGAAAAAACAGTAAGTATGATAAGCTTCCAAAATTAACATTGGTAAACCCAGCCCTTAAATTATATAGATAAGATCCTACCCGTGTGCGTCCGGCGGTGCTTCGTTAAACTGCTGCTTTGAACGAACGACTTGTCACACATATCACATGGATACGGTTTCTTCCCGGTGTGCTTCCGACGACGCAACGTTAAACTGCTGTTTTGAACGAACGACTTGTCACACACTTCGTGTGGAAACGGTTTCTCGCCGGTGTGCTTTCGACGGTGTACCATAAAACTGCTGTTTTGGGCGAATGACTTGTCGTACACATCACATTGATGAGTTTTTTCTCAGTTAGTGTGCCATCAAATGGTCGTTTTGATTGAACAATTTATCGCGCACATATGTACTGCCTCTTACCTAAATACGTCCTCCGGCTACTGGCAAGATTGTTCATTCATGTTTTTCGTACAATAAAATTCATTCATGTTACTTAACTATTCTTATTAAAGTTTGATGACAAAATTAATTTGTATTTTCTTTCATTATCAGTATAGTATTATTATACACTAATTAAAAATTTACTTTAAAATATACAAAAAAATCGTTCTTTTACTATAATATACGAGTTATTTATACGTTCGTCCATAAAAACAACTCTCATTTGAACAACTATTGCTTTGTGAGTCAACAAATTAATTAAATTGATTATTACGACCAAGAGGTTGGTATAAATTATACTTTAGAGAATGTAATATGAATCACAATTGACTTTACAGTTATCTGTTGAATACACTATTTGAGTCATTACATACAAGACCGACTACTTGTATCATTGTTATCATTAAACAAATAAAAACATTCGAACTTCCATTAAAACGACTATTTATTTTCCATAACATTTACGAAATTTGAATTGACTACAAGAAATGTGGGTAACACATATCATATATTATTATATATCAAACATTTAAAGTCTTACTCAAATTAATAAATTACTAAATTAAAATATAATTATAATTTATTAAGTTGATTATTAATCTATTCTTAAATAAATTAAAATTAAAAATAAATAATTCCCTTGTTTGATGATTGATAGTTAACAGATGTTTCAGGGTAATAATATAACGTTTGCTGAACAACTACAATCTAGTTATTAGAGTCTTCTAGTATATAGTACCATTGAAAAACTTCAGGCAGCTCAGTTATCAAAAAAATTCCAGAAAATAAACGTATCTGAAGTTCGATAATAATTTGCCAAGTCTGTACTTAACGTTTAGCTATCAACAACTGAATTTTCTCAAATTGTAGTGAAAGTTTTTTCTAATATCATTATAATTAAAATTTTATAATTAATCTTACACGATTATTTAATGTTATTCTAAATTGTTTAGTTAGTATATCGTTTATAAACTAAAAAAATATTTAGTGTTAAGAAGTTAAAGAAATTTGTCAAAAGCACAAGGTTAGGCATTAAAGAGTTAACAAGAAAAATGTTAAATTGATTTTAACTTTTCGTATTAAATTGTTATTTTAAAAAATTAAGTTAATTTATTTCGTTTTATTTAATTACATTTCAATTGATTCTGTTTTCTTGTCAAAAAATATTTCAGATAATGTTTGGTGTAAATTGTTTGGTTAAAATGAAGTATTAACTAGGTACATGTCTCTGTCATCCTCCCCCCTCATAAAAAAAAACACCTATTTAATATAAAGTTAATCGGACTTATCATTAATATGTCGTTTATTTTATGATTACAAACATTTAATATTATATTAACAAATTATTAATAAAAACAAAACAATATCTTATGAAAATTCCAAAGCTTTTTAAGATTGTAAAAATATTCCTTTGGGGGAAAGATAAACACAGTTAACTGAGAGTACTTGTAAGGATTAACAGCATGTCATAAAACTTAACAAAAATACAATTTGTATATGGTTTTTATTAAATACGGTATATAATAGTTATCACACGAAGAAAATAAATACATAATATTCTTTAAGCATGTATTTTCCGCATCAAAATTTTTAATTTGATTTTCGGTAGATATTTGTTTTGGAATTTAACAGTACTGGTAAATCAACAATAAATATACAAATTAATATCACCGATTTCTAATTTTGTATTCACCATTTTTGACTATTTAAACTATATTTTTAAAAATGAATATTCTTTATTTCTTTTAGACATTTTATCGATGTATTCGTGTATTTTTTTCTATGTATAAACTCATATTACGTTTTATATTTAGAGGAGAATAATATTTCATTATATGTTAGCACCTACATGTATCTACATATTTTGTCTAGCACAGTAAACTTAATTTATGCGTGTACTGTGTGCGTTTGTTCAGGCGAGTGTTCTGAATATGAATATAAAATATATAGATAATATATTTATAAGTCTAGCTTGAGTACTTATATCAACGCTTGCAGCATTGTTGAATAATCAATATACAACTAACATTATCAACGATTAGAGTATGGTTTACCAAATATGTAACTACCTACTAAAAATGAGCTTATAATTTTTTTCATTATTTATCATTATTTAAGATTTTATAATGGATGTACATTAATAAAACAATTCATTAAAAAAAAAAAATATTATTTTATAGCATTAAACTTTTAATTTATACTTATTTCAACTGAATAATTTTAGAAGTAAAGAATATTCTTCATTGATTGATATTACGATGATATGTATTTTTTATTTTTGTGCCTGAAGGGACTGTAACTGAAAAAAATCTATCTTCGAGGGAAGTAGAGAAGTTTTTTGGTAATAATTTAGATTTAGTTGATATTTTTGAGAGATAAAAATTGAAAATTCTCAGTATTCTTAAAAATAATTTAAAAAACAAGGTTAAGATAAAGTCCTTTAAACGAATTTGTTTGTAACAACTTTTCTGTAAAATATGTATCAAGTATACTGCATCATGGAGTAAGTCACTCCAAATGTATGTATTTACTTTGAATTCAATGATAAATAATTTCATTTAAAAAACAGTTCTGAGCAAAGACAATAATAAGTATATCAAATGATATATTTTTTGATATTGATATTAAAGTAACTAATTAATTTTGTTATATTACATCTTTGTTTTTATATTTTATTTAAAAAATGTGTGGAATTTAGGGTCAACTTTTTTGTGAATTAATGTATTAGCTTTTTATAATGAACCATATAAATCTTACATTTTCAG
The DNA here is from genome assembly GCA_014851325.1 of Pentalonia nigronervosa. Lineage (NCBI taxonomy): Eukaryota > Metazoa > Arthropoda > Insecta > Hemiptera > Aphididae > Pentalonia > Pentalonia nigronervosa. The sequence goes on along the minus strand of JACXSJ010001072.1, from coordinate 4,742 downwards.
AGCTTAAATATGAATGTGAAAAATTTTAGGATTTTTCATTACAAAATAATTTGCAAATTGAAAAAAATGTAATTTTTAAACGCTAATAAAAAAAAAAAAAATATGTGGATTTACACTAATTGTTTTTAAACTTTATTATTAACAATCTATAACGAACCTTCTAGTCAATGTTTAAACTTCTTCCACCTAGCGAATAATAAATAATTTTTTATCGACATGTATAGAAAAAAATAATTGAAGACTGTCTCACTTTTTGGTAACTAAGGTTACCGACAATTTAATTAATTTTGTTGTATTGTATTGTTTTGTTTTCAAGATTATTTAAATAAAAGTATTGATAATTTTCAATTTCGACCTCCCAAAATAGCAATTAGATCCAATTTGTTACCAGAAACTTTCATCGAATTTGATGATAAGAGACTTTTTTCCACTAAAAATTGTATCTTAAATAAAATGTAAATTAAAAACATACATCATTGTGGTAACCTTGGTTACCAAACAGTTAGATCGACTTTGTTCAGAATCGTTTTCATCTTATACAATGATTCAAATTTAACACATCCATTACAGCACCTACTTAATGATGAGGTACACTCGACATCTAATGAACAGCAAAGCGGTTACCTACTTAATGGTGTTTAATTCTTGGACAGATGAAAAATATTTAGATACCAATAAGACAAGTACGTAGTTTCCATCAAACTATCGACTGTGTACTAACAATTTTGGGGGTTAGCATTATAATTATAATAAATTAACAAAAATTTTATGAATCGTATCTTGTGTAATTTTAAAATTATATATAGAAATGCTTTAGAAATAATTGCTGTGGATTTTTAATTGAAAATAAAAAGTATAATAAATAAAAATAAATAGCAATTTATTATAATAAACAACTCTAGCAATTGTTTCATTTTATAACCATTATTATAGCGAGGTACTAATATTAATACCAATATTCATAATTTCATCATTCCGTAATTATTATGCTATCTATTACTTATATTATAGTTTTATTATATGTCACTAAAATACAATTTATTACAGTGCTCATACTAGAAATATTTTACTAAACTTATTTCCATATATTTTCACTATGTTAAAGTCATCTCTCATTCCATGTAATCGCATTTTTATTTTTGCTGAGTTATATAACATATTTGTTAATATTTATTGTTTTTATTGTTTTATTCATTAACATAATATGTCTTATTAAAATACTTATACAATGTATATTGTACAGGTACAAATCACAAAACAATTTAAAGTGATTTAAATTATTTCTATACTATAATAAAACTATGATGGATATAATTATTATCATAAATAAACCAATCTTTCTTGTAATAAACTTAGTATACCTACATACTTTGGAAATTTATTTTAATTAAAATTATGCAAATTATATTATTTAAAATTCGTTTCATACTATTATCTACTACAATATATAAGTATTTTTAGGTTTAAAAATAGTGGTGGGATATCTAAAAAGTATACAATTAAGAACATAAAATACACATTTAATTAAATATCTGATTTTTAATCATAAATTCCTAATAACTATTAAGTAGAACTACTCTGATTAATGATTATATTTTACGATTTACCCATTTTTCCTAAATATATTAACATAGATTAAAATATTATATACATTTATTTAAACACTCGTGTTTAATATTTTATTATTATTTTCAAAAGTTATAACTACGTAATCACTGCGCTACTCTGTTTACAATAACTTTCCTACAAAAAAATAATTCACTAAATAAATCATTTATCTAATTGCTGTAAGCGTTGCGTGGGTTGGAGATAGACAGTTGTATGATAAAAATTAAAAATATAATCATATATCACTGATCATAATAATATTATACAGATTTGATAATTAAATACACAATGAGGAAGAGCAAAACCAAAGTGTAAAATAAAATAAACCCAATAACAGCATAACAATTGAATTGCATATTATATTTGTAAAATTTTCTTCAAAGCAAATCTGAAAATATCGAAATCGATCTAATTCGAAATAATAAGTGTGACGAGTGATAATAATGAAAAAAGAACCAACCAGTTTCTAAATATATTAAACATGATTTACTACAAAAGTTTGAAAAAATACATAACGCGCAATTAAACATTTTAAACTTTAAATATAAACATAATTATTTAAATAAATCTATTATAATATATTATGAGCATCCATCTTAACCCTAAGCGTACTGTATAGTAATAGCGTTTGTTAATATTAGTTACACGTGTTATATACACCAAATCGTTTTATGGGTTATATTACAATAGTTATATAGCAAAAGTTCTGCAGCTCATAACGGTTATACCTTAAAATTTAACTTGTCGGAAAATTTCTACTCGTCACATATTCTACATAAATTATAACTTTTACAACGACATTAAATTCGAATAAATTATTTCAAAAACTCGTTCCCTTATTTAAATACAGTATAACAAAGTTAATTTCATTATTTTAAAATTTAAAATATTAATTTTTGACTATTTACTTTAACAAAATTAAATTATTGTTAGTTTCGAAGTCGTGTAATATGATTAAATAGGCCAATTTAGTTACCTTTATATACATTTAAGGCATTGAATAAGGGATGATTTTTTTGTGTGTGATGTATGAAGACACTTGGTATATGAATAAATTACTCAAGCTCCAATATCGAGGATGATTTTTGGTAAACATTAACTAGTTTATACATTGGGGATACAAAAGTTCAAAATTCACAGCAGGTACTTGCCTATTAATTTAAAATAATCAGAAGAAACTAAAAAAAAATTATAGTAAAATGATAATATTTACGCAACTCTAGTTTTCGACAAAATCATTCTGATTAATTGATTAATTAATTAATTTTATTAAATATGACTTTCGGCATCTTGGCCACTGAGAAATCATTTTTTTAGTATCCTGGGGAGGTACAAACTTCTGTTTACAATCAAGAACCTCCTTTTTATACTGTAAATTATGTATCAGATAATTTTTCTAATTTTTTTGATAAGCATTTCAACTTTAAATATTAACGAAATTGCAAAATTCACAAAAATATGCTAACTATTCTAGACCTAATTTTAAATCGATACAATCTTTTATTTTTATACCTGAGCACTAAACACTTATTACAAAATTCTCCATAAATATTTTTAAATTTAAAAATGTAGTTTAGGTTAAAGCTACATTAGTTTGTAATACATTTTTAAAGTTCAATTGTCGAAGAAATAGGATATTCGAACGTATAATGATGATTTCTCTCTAAATATATTTGTTAAGTAGTTAGAATCGAAAGACATTAGCCGAAGATACTTGGCATATTCATTTATTACTTAATATCATTCCTTCTTATTGACAATAGCATTTTAAATTATTTATAAACTCATTGCGAGACATTTAGAGGCATTTACATTCTTATCATTTTTTTTAGTTTTCCTTCCCTATAAAAAAAGATACATTTAATTTGTGGTTCTAAATTATTTTTTCTTGTAGCCATTTAAAAATATTAAAAATAGATAGGCACATTAAAACATTTTTCTTATTCAAAAATTAGTATTTTCTATCCACAATACAATTTTCAAAATATTTAGACTAATTTCATGTTATTTATACCACAATACTCTGCTGAGGTGCGTCGGTTGATTTATTAATAAATGAATAACAATAATGCAGTGAAACCTCTATTAATGAATATCTTTAAAAAGTAGACACATTATTAATATAATGATTACTTTAAAATCCCTCGGTAATATTACACTTGTACATAATATAGTTGTTGTAGCATCTCAATAGTGGACGTCACACTACAATTTGGTATCATTTTATATTCTGAGCGGAGCTCAGATGAATGTATTGATTTTACAGCATTGAGTGTTTTTTTTTATTTTTATTTTATTTTTTTTTTTGTACCTGTCATCACGTTATAGTGCAGTAAAAGTGATCCGATTTTCTTCATCTGCATCTTTTCTGATAGGAAAGTGAATCTAGTTTGTAATTTGGGGAAGGGGAAGTGGGATCAAAAGAAAAATATTCCCAATAGTTTTTAAACACGTCGGGAAACAAAAAAAAAATTAAGGATAAACGGGAATTTTTGACAAAATTTATTTTTAATGTAACAAAAGAAATAATGACCGTAAATACATGAAATTTTTACCAAATGTTTATATATACATTTTCTATACACCATAAAATTTTTAAAATATTTAAAATATTTTTGTGTTATTTATTAAGCATGATAAATTTTTGGATTTTTTTTTATTATTGCCGATAAGAATATTTTCAGTCGATCAAAAAAAAAATTTTGAAACTGTAATACAATGTTTTTCATAACTTGTTGTAAATGAAAATTAAAAAAAAGTTGAGTTTAAATCTTTAATTGTTTTTTATAAGCATCTAAAGTTGACATTTCGAAAAAATGCGTAAATATCACAACATTTTCCAGTTTTTGTTGATTAAGAAATTAAAAAAAAATTTTCAGTTATGAAGACAGACAGACGATCTTCGCTCAGAATCGTTTTTCGTATAGAATGATTTATATACAGTCAAATTCGCTTATAACGATGCCGTATATAACGATATTCCGGGTAAAACGATCCCAAGCAATGTATTTGGTTGGTTTTATATGTTATGTGTAGTACTTTTATTCGTATATAACGATATCGGTTATAACGATAATCCGGATATAGCGATGTTATTTTAAAACGAAAATTTGTTTTTATAATCACCTATAGCG
>JACXSJ010001071.1:8295-122683 GCA_014851325.1 Pentalonia nigronervosa | reverse complement strand
AAATACACCGTACAACATAATTTCATGTAACGAACGTGTAAATCTGATACACGTAGTACACTAGAATATTTTAATGTGTCTTACACTCTTACCTGGTCCGCAGTTGTCTATGGACTATACTGTAGCAAGATAAGGTAACACGAATTAATTAATCAAAATACTTGAATCGAAGAAATAAAGAAAAAAGAAACAGACTGATTATTATTGATAAAAAAAAGTGGTCCAGTTGTCGCTCGTGGATTCAGTATTGAGAGGTGCTCGTGCACTCAGTATTGAGAGGTTGTTGCTCGGTTGGTCGGTGCTCCTGCACTGATGAGAGGAGATGATTTAGGTCAGGCCCGCCAGAGTCATCGGCGGCCCGATTAAAGGTGTCGGTGTCCCCAAAGAAAATTGTCTTTTCCCTGGTGAAAGCGACCCCGACCGGACCATCCCCCGTCACCGGCGGCACATGAAGGAAATCGCATGTGTTGCGCTGTACCGTTATAATCCCGTGCAGTGTACTGTATGGGACTAGATAATAGGAATCGTTCCAATCATCAGTGACTTGATTTATTGGGGTTTTAAAGGTTAAATAAGGATAACGAATTTACAATAATTATGATATGTAAAATCGAGCCTATTATTAGAATGGTGTGAATATGTAGGTTCGTGGTATTTACATTATACATATAGTTTAAAATTAATTTAAATATTTAAAAAATTAATTGTTAATAGATATTAATAATTTACGTAATAGTGAAAAGTTTTATGTTTCTACGATTTATATTTTTTAAATTACAACAAAATAACAAAAATCGTCAGAAAATTAATCGTTATTTTATGTTTGAATATCCAATATAGTCAATATTTGAACTTAAAAACTAATTACAAACTAAAACTCTAAGATAATATATTACAAACATTGAAAAATATTAATAACCTAACCTAAAAAAGTTACTAATAAGTTATTAAAGTAACATAACGTACAAAATCAACATAATTTAAGGTACCCATTGTTTATAAATCATAATATTCTATGCAGTTTAAAGAATAATTGTGTTTCGTGAATTATTATTTGGTAATTTAGTATACGTTAAAGAAAATGGTGTAGAGATTGTAAACGTAATCCTCTAACACAAATCCCAAGTCAAGTGTCTCTAATGGCTCCTTAATCTAGCAACTCTATTAATGTTTTTTTATCCTCTACTTCACTATTTTTTTTTAAGGTTTCGACAACTAAGGTCATTAGCTTGAGAAACTGTTGAGGAGGATACTGTAGGTTTTTTTAACACGTGTGTATATGTATGGCAATGTTTTTACTACTAAAAAACCAGGATAGTCACCCATCCGAGAACTAGTAGTAGAGGGCGTTGCTTACTCTCAGTCGCAAAATGCGACTGGTAATAGTCAACGCATTACGTAAAGCTACTACTTCACTATTCTTATTGTGTTTAACTGTGTATATTGTATATTTTATAAAAAGTTGTATAGGTGCATAATAAATTAAATTTATTAAATGAGAATTAAATTTTACTTTATGTACGAATGTATTTTTTATTTTAGAAAAGGATAATACCGGAACTTGCTAATATTTTGAGAAAATAGAATAATTTCTGATGAAGAACATACAATTTATTATTTATTGATAGTTTAATTTCATAATTAGGATATAAGTGAGTCTTTTTTTTTTAAATAAAAAAACATTTATATTATCGTGTTTATTTACTGGTTTAAGTGCGAGTTGTGAAATCACAAAGATAATAATACGAAACTTAATTATGTTTACCTGTTGTCTACCACATATTTCTATTTACTTGTTATTTACATTTCAGACATCTGTTTTATACATAATAGGTATATAAATAAAATATGAGTCATGAAAAGCACAACATTTGTAATGGATTTAGAAGATTATATTTCTGTTACGTGTTTGAAATTGTAAGAGTAAATATAAAAATCTAGAAATTAGAATTTTTAATTAACGACCACAGGGATTGCCTTAGTCCGAGTAAATGAAGGTTTAATTATTATTAAAATCCTCTAATATTTTCGTCGTACTAACATCGTTTATTAAAAAAACCATATACGTATTTTGGAAGAATATAATTTATAAGAGCATTTTATAGAAAATACAATTAATTAATTGTTAACTGTAAAAAAACTTATTTTTAAACTTCTTTATTTTTGTCGTTTGTGATATAGACGTTTTTTATTTTAAACTTATAAACTTCAGCATCATGCTTATATTATTATGTGTAATGTATAGATGTTAAAGTTGACCTTATTTATTATGGTATTTTAAAATGTATAATATACAATATATGTATTTCTAATACAAACATACACTTTATATCAGTTTAAAATAGTCATAACTCTTTATTCGTAGGTATGCTTAAATTATTTAATTATATTATTTATGTTTGTCAGTGTCGCGTTATTAGTCAAAAGTTTAAAAATTAATTAAAATAAGCATAATTTTTATTACATACAATGTATATAGTTTTAAAATAAAATTGTTTTGTTTAATTTGTTTGCATATAAAATCACGATAAAAATTGTTTCTGAGCAACAAATTGTTTTTTTACGATTATTATCAACAATTATATTACAGGAATCTTATAACCCAATACATAAACAGCATTCGTTTTTAACCCTACTACTGGATTTATTGTTATAGAAAAATACAAAGATAGTTTCGTCCTCAATTTAACTACCTACGTTCTCAATTGATACGACTAAAACAATAAATCACTTCTAAACTCTAAAGTGTAGAACACAAACAACATGTTATAAACACTGCTGTACAAAAAATTATACATTGGATGGTGTTAAATTCATATTGATAGCTGGTAGGTACCAAATTATAATAGAATAATTAATTATTATATTATATTATCTATAATAAATTTTAAATGATTATAACTATACTAATAAGAGTTAGACCGAAAAGTATCGTTGAATTATATTATTTTTTTTCTTAGAGATCAATAAGATAAATAAGATTCATAAGATCAATAATTATAATGCATTAATATTACTGATAAATGAAAATTTATTATAACTATGGTATTTATGTAAAGTATCAAATATATCATTAGCCAGACATAGGAGCTCACTTATTTCTCACCATAATAATTATTATATCTCAGTGCAATTTAAGTATTATGTTAGGTATCAAATATAAAACTATAGTATTTTATAGTGGTTTAGTGAACTAGTCATAGTTATTATATACAGTTATTATGTAATCTAACCTGTAAAACTTGAATCATAATGTTTACGAATAAAACTATATAATATTATAATATAAGCAATTTTAAAATAATGATGTAATGATCTCAATAATTCAATACGAAGTCATTTATAATTCATGAATTTAAATTTACAACTATTAAATTGGTTGGTGTTAATTGTACTATAATATATTGTTTTATGCTTAAGTAAATTTAGCAATACAATTTTTTCTTCCATAGCATAATAAATCAATTAAAACTTATGTTATACCATTCTTTAAAATGTATATTATTGTTTATTAAATGTATTAAATGCAAAGTTTCAGTTTAATAAGAATATTTTTAATAAAAAATGTTTTTAAATAAAAAAATTCGAATATTACACATTAAAAAAAATTATCACTTTAACTGTAATATTTTATTATTTATAAACAATTAAATGTATACAATGATAAACTACACAAAATAAACTATTTAATTAATTTAAATTTAAGCTGTATATTTTAATAAGCACCTTTTATCTGTGAGGAAATATAACTTCAGCATCACCAAATTTAATAAATTCGATTTGTGTTAAATTGCAAAAACTCGTTGCAAAGAATACGAATATTTTAAAACAATTGATTTTAATTACATTTTTATATTATGAACAAATATATATAAAAAAAAAAATAAAACTATTATGAGTATTCTTAGTATTTTTTTTATTAGAGCACCAAAAGAGTTTTGTAGACTTTTACGTATTTTACGATATTAACATTCACAGTTTTGAATCTTTTTATTTTTCTCAATCCTTGTTTATATTATCAACTATTCTTTGTAGGTACATCAGCCGATTTAAGTAATATTAAGTAATTCTTTATTAACTCTACAATCTACCTGCTGTATTATACTAATTCGTTACTTTAAGCTAATTTACTTTTTATTTTAAAACAACAGCTGTTAAAACTAAAATATAGTTCAAAATAAATAAAAAATTAAAAAAAAAACATTATAGTATAACTTATGGTAAATATTACAATAGATAATTGATGAATATTATGAAGTATTACAGGAATATTATTATATAAAACGTTTTAAAATTTAGAGTATATCTATTATCTAACTGTCATCATACTTAGTTGTAACTTTTTTTTTCTAAAAAAATTAGTAGAAAATAATAAAATACTCTCGTTGAAATAAAACGTCCACTTACAGTACATACATTTTTTTCTATCTACTCCAGTAAAAAATAAAGATCTCTCGTGAAATATAAGTGACCACATTATGTATCTAGTATTATTATAATTATCACTGTCATTAACACTAGGGAAAAAGGTAACATTAATACGTTTTGTCATTTTGATGATGTCACGTTATAATAGTATGTAGGTAATTCGTGAGTTGGTAAGTTAAACTTCTTAACTAATTGAATGTGTCGACCAACACTGATGTCCCCGAAATTGCAACAACTTCAACGTCGTTTCATAAGTAATTTTATTGCTCATTGGATATTGATAATTAGCCAAACTGACGTTGACTTTATCAAAGTTAATGTATTCATTTTGATTTTTTGCGGTTAATCACACTTAAATGATATATTACAATTGTATAATGTTTATGGTTTTATGATTACATAAATAACTATTTTTAAAAAATCAAGGTCTATATTTTCAAAGACAAAATGTCTTGTAGGTATTAAAATATCCAATGGATAATATAGAGAGAGATAAAATTACCAACAGCAAGTCAAAATATTCAAATTAAAAAAAGAGAGAAAATAGTCTGTTAAAAAAAAAAAATATTAATATTTTTGATATTTTTTTTTCATCATAATATTACCTATATTTGAATATGATCATTGATAATATAGTACAAATAATTATAAAAAAAAAAAATAAAAATAAATTATATGAAAAATGTACATAACATTTTTTTTATATTTTTGATAAAGCAATAATCATCAATTTTTTTATATGATTAAACTATTAACAATGTAATTATTATTAATATTCGCTGTTTAACAACCCTTTAACATTTTTTTTTACATTTTGATATTTTGTCTTATCCGTTGTTAATTTTAACTTTGGATATTTTAATACAGAATATTTTATTCCAATACAGTTTTTAAATATGGTTTCTGGACAAAGTTTTGTAAAGATATTAACTATTAATAGATCCACAATTTTAATACTACTGGTTTACCAGCATTCAAAATTTTGTTTCTTTTAAATATTTACAGACATTTAGAGTTAATTTACGTTATATTTTAATAGTTTGAATATATTCTCTAATTCAACAAATTCAAATAGTTTTGAACATTTCAATATTATGCATGAGCTATGAGATGAATAGAGAAATATACCCGGAAAAATATGATTGATAAATAATTTTCTGTAATACTACGGAGGACGCTCAATTTATAATTTTTTTTTCAACGTTAAAATATTTAATTATTTTTTTGAACAATTGAGCACGATAATTGGTTAACAATAATTATTAATGGATACATGTATAATGTATTACAACTTATTATTTATACAGCCATATTTTTTAAAAGAATTATAATTATTATAATTTATGACTATTATTTTGAAAATTTTATTTTATACATTTACTATTACTTATTTTAACAATACCCATTATTATTATTTTTTGTTAAATTTAAATTTTCAGTTTAAAAAATATTCAACTTACTGAATTGTCCAATAGCCAATAAAATTATATGGCAACGTTGTACGCAAATTCGTTCACAATTATATTTGTTTTTTTTGGTAAACAAAGAGATGTTTGTGAATTTTAAGTGATCTTAATCGTTGGGCCAAAAAGATATAATATTCTCAATTGTTTGGTAACCCTTAAACCTAGTAGTAAATTATAAAAAAACAAAATAACATTTGAAGTTGTGTCAAAAGTTAACTTCATTCAAGCCGTCCTATCATTAGATCTTTATTTTAGGTATTAGGTACCTACTATACCTATGTATTATACTTATTGTACTTATTGAGTTCATAGAAATTTTAAATATTAATTTTTTAATAATAAAAAAAAAAAATGCTTGACAAGAATAAATTGGTTAAAAATAGTATGTTATGTTTATGATGTTTTTGGTTCCCTATTTGAATAACAGAGTTTACGTTTAATTTAAAACATTACAATTCTTTGTTAGGTTTTTATAGAATTCAGTTAAAATTACATGTCACTATCACGCACTAAAACTGTTTAAATATATAGGAAATTAGTGACATCACACTTTTAACTAGGTTACTGGGTAAATTTATAGTGTTAAAAGGTTAAAACTCACCTAAATTGTGTGTATAATAGTATAATAGTACAATTGTTTGCTACGAATATATGCAGGTCTGTATATAAATTAATTTTATTAATTGCCATTAGGTATGTTACTAACATATTAAATCTTATGAGGTTAATTTTATTTTAGTTTTTTTTCAAGAACTAATGACGTTACTTTTATTAAAAATGTGTATTATTTTTCATTAAAATAATAACAAAAAGAAATTAAGCACTTTAATTTATTATTATAAAGTATAAATTATTGAAAATACTAGTTTAAAGTTTTTTTTTTTTAAAACAATAATGGTTAGTAATGGATTATATAATTAGTTTCAAATTATTTTCCAAATTTAAAAAAATATACAATACACTTTTGGTATATATTTTTATAATAATTTTACTTTAATGTGTTCAGTTATGAATTTATACCATAACTCTTAATTATCACTTAGATTGTTTTTATGTACCTACTAAACCTAACTATTCGTTTAAATTTATAATGATTTTTTTATTGATCCATTGCAGGCATCGTAGTAATTTATTATTGACTCGAACTTTTGATGGTCTTTATATTCAACTGTAACTTACTACTAGTGACATTAAATCCAAAATAACTTAAAAGGTATTTAAGATTAAAATAGGATTTTACATTCTATATTTTTAATCTAATTGGCTAGGTGCTTACTTGTTACTTGTCCTGTTTACTATATCCACTCAATTCATCTCTGCCGTTATATGTTTACAATTTATTTGACAGTTGTACGTTGAGTAATGTACTAACGTGTATATAATTTCTAGAAATCTCGGTAACATTATTCACATTAAAATGATTGTTCGGTATTTGGAAAAAAATGCCCGGGGAAAAACTCTTGGCTATAGCAAAATAAAACCCCGGAAAAAAATTACCTTTAATCAATATATTTAAACGTGGTTTTTTTTACAGTAATTTGTTAGTCAATTCTAATTGAATGGTCTAAGTTTCATATTCTTTAACTGTGGTATAAATAGTTATTTTTAAATTTTTTATTTATAGCAGATGTAATTTATAGATTTATTGTTCAATATATAAAACTAAAAGTTATTTTCAAGTTGTTTATACAATAATGATATGATATTAAATATTATGTTTAAAATTACATAACGGTACCCAACTACAAACTAATCCAATGGAGATCCATACTAAAATGAGTTGATATCTAATGTATTTATTTTTATCAACATTTTTCTATCTGAATAATTTATATAATTTATTTATTAAAGCGGCAAAAAAAGTATATGGTGAAAATTATAATTTCTAAAAACTAATTTTTTAATTACACTATTAAACTTAGGTTAGATTAGGTTTTCTAAAGTTGACATTTAAGAATCTGAATAGTTAGTTGATTCTTTATTGCCATTACAAAATAAGTAATAACAACCAACTTATGGGAATATGTTTCTTGTTTAGTATAGATTTAAAAAACTTGTACCGTAAATAAATTACATAATATATTATAATATATTATATTTAATTATATAGTTTTGCTAAAAAACTGATGTTGGGTTTATTTTAATTTAAATTTAAATAAGTCAACGAGGAATATTAATAGCAGTGGCAAACATTGGACAAATAAAAATAGTATTTATTATTAGGTGCATATTTAATAAACTGACCCTATGGCAGTATAAGTCCCAGGTATAGGCCTACTTGATCTATTGACTATTTTTAATCTGGCACTGGTATGGCATATTCGTATACCTACAACATGTAAATTGACTTGTATTGTCATATGATATGGTGAAGGGAATAATCACCTGGACCTTTTTTTTTAATATAATAGGGAATTGTCCTCCGAGAACTAATCAAAAAATGCACAGTAGGTATAATATTATGTTGACTTACAAGTAATAATAGGTATATTATACTTATATTTTATTATAAACTTAACACATGATTTCCCATAAGATTTTTTACTTTTTATAAAAAAAAAAGTTTACCAGAAAGGTATACTAATTTTTTATGAGCGTTTGCAATAATACTTGGGTATTCATCTGTAAATTATTGATTTCTCTATAGGGAACGATTTTCTTATTTTATTGTAATACAAAATTGAATAACTGTAGACACTTGACATTTTCGCCGAAGGTTTAGATTATAATTTTCTATGTACCATACAATTTTAAAAATATTTTGGATTTTTTCGAGTTAATTGTAGACATAAGACATTTTTTATTTTTTAAAATTTTTTTCCATAACTATGGAAAATTTTAAAAACGTAATACAAGGTTCATCGTTAGTTATTATAATATCAGTTGAAAAATATTAAATATCCATAGGCACGCTATTTTTTCTATTATGTAACTAATAGAATTACATAACTTATAAACTATCATAAAAAAAATTCTGGCGTAGTGCATATTTTAATATTTACTATTATATATAAAATATACCATATATTATAGTATATGTATATATTACATAACACAATTATACTTACACATCATGCCACACTGAGCTTTAAATACTGGCTTGTTAAAATATCAAGGGTCTTATGAGCTGATACTGAGGTTTGGACGTCTGAGACCCAACGGCTACAACCCATCCATCTCGATTATGAAAGATGTGCTTGAGCACCTTTTTAAATACGTGTGATAACTGCCACTGGTTGTAGTTAATCAACATGCTACTATGTTACTAGCCAGCAGATAGTCATCGCGTAGTTCATTACGTTAATTACATTATAGTAATATTGTGCCATGTTGCACACAATGGACGTCTTTTAACACCTCTCACAAATTAACAAATGACAAAACATATACCTATAAAATATTTTATTGTGCTAAACGAATCAAATACAATAACTTATTCAACAAAGGGTCTTGAATTAGCATTTTTTCTAATAGAAAAGTGAATCTAATTAGTACTTTGGGAGGTCAAAAGTAAAAAATTCTCAATAGTTTTTAAACATTTGGGAAAAACAAAAAAAAAATAAACTCTAAGAAAAACGGGAATTTTTACACAAAATTAATTTTTGACAATAACAATTTTGTTTTTTTAGTAAAACACAAAAAATGATAACCGTAGTTTCATGATATTTTCACGGAATGTTGATATTAGCATTTTCTATACACCACACAATTAACAAAATATTTAGACACTTCTTAAGCTAATTGTAGGCAATAAAAATTAATATATATATATTTTTTTTTATAAACTATTAAATATTAAAATTCAAATTTTGACAAAATTCATCAAAATCTCGAAAATTTGCAAACTATTTTGCAGTTAAAAAATTTTAAAATGTTCAATTTTTATATCTAAAGATTAACAATTTAAAACAAAGTTATTCATAATGTAATCAAAAAATCGAAATAATATATTAACTTTGTTTTTTTTTTTTATAGACATTTTAATTTCCAATTTAGACGAAATTACATATTTAAAAGAAGAATCAGGATGTTAAAGTTATATCTTTGTAATTTAAAAATATCATTCGTAGATACTTGCTACATTTAATATAATATTGTTATACATTATACACAGAATGATATTGCCAGTGCAATGTTTACGAAAACAAATAAAATTGATTTATACGTAAAACATAAGCTGTATATTATAAATAAAACTCTAAAAATAACATTACTATTGTTTTATTTTTTTTAGAAAAATCCGAAAATAAACACTTTTTTTTGTTATAACCAGCATCCTAGATGCTGGTGTAGTAAACCTGGTTTAAAACCCGATGGAATTTTAATTTAATATTAAGGTTATGTTTACCATGTATACACTAAACCATTCAATTTGGAGAAAATCATCAGTGTGTGGAAATTTTAGAAAAACTTTTGACAATGTCACTTATGTGATAAGTGATTACATTTTAAAATGAAGAGCGTTACAAATTCCTAAAACAAAAAAAAAAGCAGACCATAAATGATAGATTTATGCCTAAATAATAGTCAAATGTTTCAACTATTTATTAAAATAACCGAGAATACATCTCTATTAATTTTGATAAAATTAAAAAAATGTGATAGAAAACGAGTGAACATTTAACGTATCAGCACGCTCTATAACTGATGAATAAAAAATCATAATAACAAACATTTTTAAATTTAAAAAAACTGAATTATGATAATTTTTGAATAAATTGTGTATGTCCTTATATTGAATTTATTTACAATTAGGTTAATTTGGATTTAAATAAATTAAGACTTAACAGTTAAGAGATTTGATAAATTTCTGCAGTATTGATCAGTGTGTAGTGTGTTTTATCGCGTACGCCGTACATTTTACGGCATATCGGGTTCGCGATTTTACGATAAATACTGTAAAGCACCGTAACAGGGCTAAACTACTATTTGTAGTATTACCTAAGCATTAATTGTTTAATTACTAAGTTTAAAGTTTAAAATTACTTCGTTTTCTCATACACAAACATTTTCTGACTTAAACTAGATTAAGGAAATATTTAGTTAATAATATTAATTTAAGAACAAAATTTATAATTTAAGTCCTTAGTCAATACGTCTTAGCAGACATAGAAAATAATTATGTAGTGGCATGGAAAATTAGGTTAACGTATAATATATACGAGATAGCAGTGGATAACAAATTATGTATATTTTATTTTATTATTGTACGTTGGAAGTAGGTGTCTATATAATCGGCTTATACGATATGTTTATAGATGACTGCAAATAATCCAATGATTTAAACCATCAACAATTATCTTCTTAGTTCTTAGGATAGTTATTTTGAAGTAAATTCTATGAATACAACTTCATAAATTATACATGCTAATTATTATCAATTTTACGTTGAGAAGAAAATTGATGTTTAATTATAAGTTATAATTCGTTGAAACGCGGTAGATATAAAATCACCACACAATCCTCCCGCATTCCACTGCATGTATTCAAATCATTTTGAAGAAGTTCTTATAAATGTGTACTATTAAATTTATTTTATTCATAATTAGGGGCCACTTATTTAAATTAGATTTATTTTTGGTGGGCTGTATGAATCTTTAATTGAAATAATCAATTGATTATTAGAATTATTAGTTATTACAGATGTTTGTAATTAGTATAATTTTCTCATAAAATATATATTATAAGCAAAAAAAAAAAAAATATAAATAACTAAAGATTTAAAAAAAACATAACGTAGTTATGGTCATATTTTCTGACATCAGCCATATTTTAATGCATCAATTTATTGTATGCACCAAATCGTTAATCTACTTAATGTACATTTTGATCGTAAAAGGATAATTGATCATATTAGAAGAATTCAAAAATAATACTTTCGAACTTAAACATTCATTTTCGAGAAAAATGACTAAGCTATCTGCAATTAAAATATATTTCAGACGAATAATATTACATTTAATTAATGAGTTAAAGGAAATGTCTGGCTTCAATATGGCAATAGATGCCGAGTATAAAAAATAAAATTGAATAGTTTTAGATGTAAAAATTAATTGTTTCAGGTTCAATATTGATGAAACACGAAAGTATATTATTATCAGTAATTAGTGATAACTGTTTATGTAATATAGTCACATAGAGTATAGTTAATAAAATAAAATAGTGGCCAGGCTATTTAAAAATAGTCATCAAATACGTCATGCGTATTATGGATTTCGATTGAATGATATCTACTTTCGCAACTCTTCTTGTTGACATTTATACATTATGTATTCTAAGAAAACGTTCCATTTATACTATATGCGTATATTATTACGCCTACATAAATTAAATGTAAGCTTTGATACTGTGTGCGTGTGTGTGGGTCAATACGTTCAGTGGTATTGTCCATAAAAAAATGCATTTATTTTTTGATTTTGGTTTATGATTTGCGTAAAATCAAATAAAATAAATCAAATCAAATCAAATGTTTGCACTAAGGATAATAATAGTTCTTAAAAATAATTTTACAAAAATATAAAATATATGTAATATTGAATGCAGTATTTATTATACTTGGACCATTTTTAGAAATTATTAATGTTTATAGATAGTATTAATTACTAAAATTATCAAAATCATTATAGCTCCTAAATATTTTAAACCAATTATTATGGACCTATTATTCTTAATACATAAAGTTAAAAACTTGAAAATTGCTCGTTCGAATTTTGAATTAGGGGGTGAGCATGCTTAGTGAATCATTCTATATATATTATCAGTTTTTTTTTATTTGTTCTGTAGTAGGAACTATGTTGTTATCTGAAAAAAGGATAGCTATCATAAATATTTTTTGTATTTGTCTAACGAAAATATACAATGATTAGGCAAGGTAATATTTTCAACATTTCACTGAATTCTCAATTTTCATAAAGTTTAGTAGAAATGTGCCTATAATATTTCTTATTCCGATAAAATATTTCGTCGTAATCTAAACTAAAAAAAAAAAAAATAAATAAATAGTACTTATATCAAATAAATAGTTCTCCAAGCGGTCTGAATACTAATTTATTCGATTGCTAATTGTAATGAAATAATATGACTATAATATTACAATATACAATAGAACTGTTTAATTAAATTATGAAATCCCCCAGCAACTGTGTATTTTTCGGTCGGTAAATATAATATTAATTACAAATTGTGTTCCTACGTAAACAATAAAATTGAAATTGAAATAAAAATCTCAGATCTATCTCTTTAAACAAAATTAACATAGCCAAAACTGTGAGCAGACCTCACACTGGTGACAAGCAGACGGAGTATGTGTGTGCGTATTGTCATTACGCTGTGTGTATCGTTATATTATTAACTATATATTAGTTGCATGTATATTGCATACCAAAAGACACTGCAATAATAATTATTTTAGCACGGAAACGGCTTCTTTCTCGCTTGTTAGACGTTGTAAATGAAAAGTTGAATAATTATTTTTAAAAAACAATTTTAGACAATCACGTAATAAAAAACTCACGCAATAAAAATGGCTACCCTTTACAGTGGCGTTGGAAAAGAAGGCCCATGGTAGTGTGGACTACGCCAGTGGCAAAAATTCTATAGAAGCATAACATTTCATTTCAAAAGTTGGCATTCGTAAATATTCTCAAAGTAGCTAAAATATATATTTTGTGTAATCGAGTGTCATAAATGTTATACACAACTAAAATAAAGTACAATAGAAATGAAAATTATTAGAAAAATATATTTGTTTATTTTTATTTTTTATAGCTTACCAGAAATGCTTTTAAGGATTCATATTATGACTTTTCGTCCTGTAAAGTATGATGTCGTATACGTAAAAAATAGGTATGGGACTCTTCTTCTGGATAATGATTTATGAAAAAAAAAAAATACGATGTTTTGTGAAATAAAGTATGGAAAAGAAACATTCGGAATGAAAACCTCAGAGTATTAAATAATAATATATAAATCTGGTGGGTTTGAAACTTATATCAATATATATATATATAAGTGCATCAACACACAATAAGACAATTTTAATTAGGTATCACTAAATTTAGAGTTTTTCAATAAATTTATATTTAAAAATTGTCCGTTGTCCTTTGATAAATGAAAATATTAAGTATACTCATGCCCGAGTAGGTACTACAGCACTACGATATAAAATATGATAGGCCATGCTACTAAAGCTATTATATACTATGGACATATAACTCTAAAATTGAATCCATGGTCTCTATAATATTATTAACGCGTTGCATTTTTAACAACCATTTCTAAAATTCACCACCTGTATAATATTATAACATAAACATTTGAGATAAAAAGTAAATGAAATATATCTATACATGGTAAATAGAGGTACCTATGCATTATTTACCAGGAGTGACCAACATGAATATGTTAAAGAATCACATAGATAATTATATTATATTTATATACAATGACATCAAGGGCCAAAATATTTATAAATACATTTTAAAATTAAAATGTAAAATAAAACTCATAATGATAATAAGTAAATTTTAGTTTTTATTAATATAAGCCGCGAGCCGTAAGTTGACCACCCCTATTATATACTATTGTTCCACAAAACTGTCATTCGTGTTGGATTCACGTCTTTGCTCGAACAGGTGTTTGATTTTTCACAGCGAAAACGCATATTTTGAAACCTCTACATATACATCGACCATTGAAAACTAACTTTTTGTTTTTGTTACTAAACGATGTACGCCGTACTCCTTTGTATGCTATGTAAAATAAATAGTACACTTTTTCATGTGAATACCCTGGAATTTAATTACAAAATAATATGTATATTTGGATACAAATATGCTCAGCACAAGCCAAAGAGAAATAATGATAAAATAATATAATATATTCTATATAATAAACATACAAGCATGTTGCTACCGCTTGTTGAACAAAATAAACAACACAAAAACCATACTCTTGAACAAATATTTACGACTTCAGTAATTTGTTCGTAAGTTGTTGTCAGTAAATATCGTGAATGATAAATATTTTACTGATAGTTAAGTCCAAAACCGATAAAAACGGGTACAAACTTGAAAAGTTGCGACTACATTATATCTTTTAACGATTCTGTAATCAAATTCAATATTTTCATAACCATAGCCCAACAAATACGAGAATTCCACCGTAAGAGTATAAAATGTATAAATAATTCACCGTTTGTATTGAAATAAAACAAATTCAATGAGAACGTCTTATATAAACTACAAAACTTACAGCCTTAATAAACACTAGAATTTAAAGAGGTATTAAATATTTTTGTGTTTTACAATTGTATAGTACAATGTATTTGGTACCTATACAATATTATATTTGTAAGTTGCCCATAATTTATGATGATTATTGTGCTTGTTATAATTTTATTCCGCTACTTGTGCATTTTTATTTTATTTATTGTAGTGCAAATTATAAATGTATGATATTAAGTACCTATAAATTTTAAGAGAACAAAACTATTTTTCGAATTTTAAACGAGACATTAATGAGCCTTATAAATAGCTAAAATGCGCCTTATATTTGTTATCTATATAATTAAGTACGTTGCAATAAAAACATACGAATAAATGATAAATCACAAAGTAAATAATGTATTAAATATATTAATAGTAAAATATTTTTATACGTAAATCTAAAAAAATAAAAGTTCAAAAATAATCCACTAACAAAATAAAGTATCTTTCAAGACATCTATTATATAACAGACAGATAAGTAAAATATGTTTCATCGACTGAAAAAAAAGGATTAATCTAATACATCGATTGTTTAACATTTATATAATTTTATACTACAGATTACCAAGTATTATGGACGATGCAATAACCGGCGGTTCATCATTAATACATTTTCAAGTCATGTAGCGTTGTTGTCTTGAACAACGGGTATATTAACAGGTGTATGAACTCTGTATCGTTGTAATATTCAAATGAGACATGATTGGAACCACTTAAAATTATTTAAACCTACAGAAAATTGACTCGACAGAGAACGATATTACTTTTGATAACAATGATTACGTTACAGTAATAAATAGGTAACAATATTATAAATGATACGCGTGGCTAGGCGAAGGAAGTATACATTAATCCATCACAATATTATTCATCACAACCAGCTGTGTGATAAACATTGGTTTATTCCAAACTTCATTATAATTCCAGGCTCCGTAATAATTCCAGCCTCCATTACGTGTAGCTGGTACCGAGAAGTTATAAATATAGCCTAAACATGTATAAATATGTTGTATTAGACGAGTGATTTACAGTGGACTCAAGTCGATCGATCAAAACAAATTGTTCGGTAATAAAACCTAAATGACTAAATTACCCATTGCAGGCATCATTTCACCTTTAAGTAACTCAGGACAAACATTTACCAATTTATACTGACTTAAAAAATTACGATGGTTGTCTAGTATTGATGAGTATAGTATAGTTATATGACGCAAATATAGTATTCGAGTCTGCGATCGTACTGTTTGAAATTAATTTCATAGGCGTTTTCGTGTTTAGTTTGGATTTAAATATTAGCGACATGACACTGAACATCTCCTGTACATCTGCTATAAATATGTAGATAACTGAAATTTTGTCCACGCACGTCGCATAAATAATGAACAAACTACTATTTATATCAGCGTATCGTTATAACGTATATTACATTTTAACCAGTGGCCTAATCCTACGCTGTAAGTCAAAGTTAATATTATCTATTCATGCCTATGATATAACTACAATATATTGTGTATTAAGTATGGATATCTAACTCCATGTTAAATGGTAAATTGTAAATGTCGCAATGCGTACAGTATTTATTGTAACTATTTAAAGAAATTATTCTATAATATTTATAAAAATTTGTTGTAATTATTTGTAAATTATTTAGTATTATTACTGTTCCGGGCATTGTTTCATTCTATACCATCGTTTATTATATGCCGAATCTAATACATCGAAATATAATTATATTTCAGCACTGAATAGCTTAATTCTTATACAGCTTTATCATCTCCTCACCGTTTGTATATTTCCATATAACAAACTTAATTTATATCATTGTTTTTTTTTCTATTGTCAAATACCGTGTAAGTCGTTTCGTATAGTTTTACTTAGTCACTGCAGAATCATAATATCTGATAAGTATATAACATATTGTTATACACATTGAATAATAATTACAGTTTTATAGTGCTATATATAACAAGGATATTGATTAGGTACCTATATATATATTTTCGATTAAATTACCATTTCAACATATTTTTTGTATTCATAAATATCATAATTCTGATTCGTTCATATGTACTGTTGTATAACCAACATTCAATAGCAATTTATCAATATTGTGTTTGATACTCGTTATAAAGACGGTAGAAAAATCCAATCATGCTTTAATTATTAAATATGAATTTTTCGTGTTTAAGATTTTAGAGTGTTTCTTAATAGCATGCTAATGGATTGCATATTATTTATATCAACTGTGGAATTTGAATATCTACGCACTTTTTTTCTCAAAATTAATCTTATTCGTCCCTGATACATTTTTTCCTCTTTAACTTATTTGTAACGATATTAGGTGTTTGATAAATGATAGTAGTTACTAGACGCATTTATAATCAACAGATTTTTAGATTCTGAGCAAAGCAAAAAATGTATACATTTTACAATGATGTGTGTGTGTGTGTTTTTTTTCTGTCTGTATACATCATAAATTGTTGAAATAATGTTTAGATTTTCTTTATCAGTATCTTTTTTTGTGGGAAAGTGAATCTAATTGGTATTTTTGAGAAGTCATTTTTGAAAATAATTCCTAAAAGTTTTTAAAAGCACTGGGAAAAAAAAAAAAAAAAAAAAAATTAAAAATAAAAAAGAACTTTTACGTAAAACTGGTTTTTGACAAAATTAATTTTGTTTTTTTGGCGTAAAAAAAAAATGACAGTAGATATATGCAATTTTCAACAAATGTTTAAATAAGCATATTCTATATGTATACAACACAATTTTCAATATATTTTGAGCTATTATGAGAGTTAGGTTATATATTTTACCTTTTTCTAGTGTTTTTTTTTATTATCATCAATAATTAAAAAGTTTATTAAGTTTGTTTATTTGATTAAAAACGTTCGAAAAATTAATACATAGTTTCTCATAATATGTTGCAAGTAAAAATTTCGAAAAAATTTGTAAGAATCACGAAAATTTGCAATTTTTTTTATTTAAAAATTCATTAAATTGTTCTATTTAAATCTTTTTGAGCTATTTATAGTCATAATCAATTTTCATTTTTTTTTTTTATTATCGTCGATGAAAATTTGTTCAATTGGTCAAACAACTTAAAATTTTATTATAAAGTTTTTCATAACTTGTTGTAAGTGTAAAATAAAAAAAAGAGCGTAAGTCTATAATAGTATTTTATAAGCGTCTAAAGTTAAAATGTTCACAAAATACTTCAAAACCACAAAAATTTGCAGTTGTTTTTGATTAGTAAATTTAACTACTGATTTCTCGGGGGACGAATTTCTTATATTGTTGTAATTTAAAAAGAAATAACAGTAGATATTTGAAATTTTCACCAAATATTGAGATTATCATTTTCTATACTCCAAAATTTTTTTTAAATATATTGACACTTTTTGAGCTAATCGTAGATCTAAAAAATTGTTTGGTGTTTTTAAATTTTTTTCTATAAATATTAATAAAAAAAATTTCGTTAGATTAAAATATTTAAAAATCTAATACATGATTCCTCATAAGTTATTTTAATAGCAGTTCAAATTACGTAATTAAATAAGCGTTTAAAGTTCAAGTTTTGAACAAAAATTCATTATCAAACATTTGAAAATTGTTTTATAGTTAAAAATTTATAAAATATCAGTTCTTATACCTAAAAAATGAAAATTTAATACAAGGTTTTTCGTAAGTTTAATAGTGTAACCAAAAAGTCAAAAAAATAAATTAACATAGTTGTTTTTTATAGACATTTTAAGTTTAAATTTGGATATCAAAATAACAAAAATTTGTGGTTAAACATTTATAAAATGATCAGTTTTTATAGCTATGGATCAAAATTTGAAACAAAGTTTATCATAAGTTGTCCTAAATGTAGTTAAAAAATGTGCAAGGTACAAAGAAACACTTTTTTTTTATAAGCATTTAAAGTTCAAATTTGGACCAAAATTCTTGAGTGAATCAAATATTCATGAAATTATTTGTCATGCATTATTTTGACGGTCATGATTATTTTAATATAATACGGTCATAAAATTTTTGTTAAATAAATATCCATATAGCAATAATTTAAAATATGAATTTTTTCTCGGGCTGATGTATTGTATAAATACATTATACCTGTACAAAACTAAGGTGGACGTATCGATTATAAATAAGCCTGAACAGGTCAGGGGTTCCATAATTGAGCACTCGTCGTTATAAAACCAATAACATGATGGCTCAGAATTCATCAAGATCTACGAACTTTTAAAACCATAAAGGTATAATGACAATAATAAATAATTATTAAAATTAAATTAAATACATATTTTTTTGTTATTCAATTTAAAATATAATATGTATATATATATTTATTAGAATTAAGGCTTCAACTACTGAAGTCATTAGTCTGGCTTGGTACTGTGTGGGGAGGACGGTTGGATGGAACACGTTTTTTGTATATGTGGAAAGGATTTGTGGCTAAAAACCCGGGTGGGTCATCTATCCGGGAACTAGCAACATCGTCTGGGCCGGTATGTACACTCAAAGCGTTTCCGCAGTTGAGCGTACGACCGCGTCACACCGCGCCACAATATATATTATATTATATACTATGTGGTTAAATAATAAGATAATATGAATACATTTTTTTTAAATATTAATTATGGAAAAATCACTTTGTTGTGAAAGTCTATTGTCTGTACGAGTTAAAAAAAAAAAAAAAAAAAAAAACGTTAAACTCATACCTACCTCACATCTCCACCGTGTTCGTGTCATAATGTTTTCGGAATGTTGGCACCCTATGGCAATATTTTGAATTCATCGCACTGCTATTATACCACTTGTAAACACTTTTTTTTTTATTGCTATTCAGAAATAAATTGATAAATGTAATCACTTATACTTATTGTACCACATGTGCATAGAATGTTGTAGAATTTTTGAAACAAAAAAGTATAGGTACACCCTCACACACACTCACACACACACACACACACACACACACATATATATATATATATATATACGTATAAAGTATTGGCATTTACAATAATGTTCAATACGATGAATAAACGGAAATGCCGAAATTCCATTAGCTACACTTTCGATAATTATTCTTGTCCCACGGATCCAATTAGTCCTGTCTCCCCATATGTATACGACAAAAACGCCGGGCCGTTTCTACGCATACATACATGATGCATATATATTGTACATTATGCACCCCTACCTAAAGATACACCTCGACGATAAATATATTACAAGTCCCGCGAGACGTCACTATAATAGCCGTATCCATAGACTATTTAGGTGCCGTTACACATTGTGCGTATTATTGTACACAATATTAAACACACGAACGCAGAGCGATAATCTCGCGTTGCATAATATTATTATCCAGAAATTCGTTGGACACATCGATTACCGACGATGTTGCGTCGTTAAACGTACGAAATTAATATTATGAGCGTTGTCCCTCGGACGTGTTCGATATCTAATGAAGACAATAAACGTTTTACACTTACCGTTCGCCGAAATCGTTCAACTGATTGATGTTATATTTTATTTTTTTTTTTTTTATAATTAGGCACTATATTATATTATGGTTGTGTGGGCCGCCCCGATTCTGGCTGCCGTCTTCGCGTCCGCGCTCAAATCGTACAACGATTATTATATCAAGCGATGATTATTGCTTAACACGCACCATTGGCACCAGTCGTTTTGATGAGAACGCACTATGAATCATATTGCGTCCGGTGCCATATTATTATTATACTCGGCCCGCCAACATTGCAATCGTTCACGGTAACATAATTATTCTTTTCCCGTAAGACACGACGCACGTTCGTGTGGGTGCCGACATTGTAACCGATTATCATATAACAGTCAGTTTAACGCCAAAAAGTGACTTGTGATGGTTGGACTTAAATTTTGAAAAGCGATTTAAATTGTTCTTCGCGTTAACTAGATATGACCAAAGAAATGTTCAATATTTGAATTCTTCAATATTCTATTGACAATTTAAAAAAAAACAATCATTTATGTATTTTATTTATTTGAGGACGTCCTTCGTTTTTGGAACATTGGAAATTACTCTAGTTATGTTTTAGTAAAGTTGTTAAAGATTTTTAATTTGGTTTTTAAAATCTGAATCCGTCAAACACAAATTTCACAGTTTTGTCTGGCATTTATTCTGTTTTATATGTTTATTTGTGTCGTTTGTGGCCACTTTAATAAATTTTTTTTCGTTTTACAAGTCACTGAAATATTGCATTGGTACCTCCGATCTATTTATGCAGAAAAATAGCTTTTTCATTTTTACTGTTTCGATATAAATCATATTTAAAAAGCTAAAGAAAAAACTAAAAATAAAATCTGAGACTTGCAGTCAAAAACGAATTTTGTTAAAAATTTGGTAAAAATAAAACGATATCATAATTTTCCCTTCATCAAAACTAAACATAATTCAAAACTCATATTTAACCCTTTGTAAATATAATATGAGATTATACAGTTTATATGTGCATAACGATGTCCAGTAGATAAGTAAAAAGAGCCGTGTTTATACATAAAGCATAACATTTTTTTATGATATATCAATATCCATTTTATTTGAAAATATTTTATAGCCCAAACGTCCATAACAATATAATTGTATTATAAATCAAACGAAAAAATATTTAATATTTGTGGTGTAATAAAAATGTATACAGCGAATAGGCTCATCAATATGCACGTTATCGTCACGTCAGTATATTATAATTTTTAAAAGAATTTTTTTAGCTGATAACTTCTAAATAATATAATCTTCTTGATTTGTAAATTAATATTTTACATTACATTAAGGTTTACTGTGTTAATTGTTATAAATTACTTCAACTTTAACATACAATTGTATAATATGAACTTTTGTACATAATAAGTTAATTTAAAAACTTTTTTCAAAATAAGAAAATTTTTTTAAGCGCAATTCTTGGTAATCCGCAGATTTTTGATAAAATTAAAAATACATTTCAAATAATGTGCCCGGAACCTGTAGTGTTTAAAAAGTCTCCCCCCCCCTAGTAAATCATGACTTTCTTACCCCTTATTTGTTCCAATATTCACAATGAATAAACCTTTAGTTCGCTGTATATCCCTTGCTAAATCCAACCTTTCTTGAAAGAGGGTTATTGAAATATTTTTATCAATTTAAATTAAATTAAATTAAATTATAATTTGTAAAACTGAAATTGCTGTTTTTTTGTCTCTTTTTATAATTGTTAAATTAAATGTTTAGCTTTAAAAATAATACGATATTGTAATTGAGCATAATACCTGTAAAATTAATTAATTAAATAAAATAATTATGGAAATTAAACCTTATTTTATTTGGTAATTTGGTCTTTTTTACAAATATATTATTCTGTAATCTTTTTCACACGCTTTTCTTTTCTTGGTATTTGGAAAAATATATGATTTGTGGCATTTATGCATACATTTACAATGTCATAATAGTAAATATGATACATAAAAAAATATTAATTAATTAATACACGCATACACGAGAGTGTGGACATCTTCTGTTGACAAAACTCCGGAAGTTGATTTACATAATTATATTATTTTAAATGCGGTCTCTGCGCCATTTTTATTTTTGGTAGCGCGGTTCATTATGTATTAAACAATGTCAGAATAAAGCACTAAATATCTCGCTGGTTCCTTCACTACATCATGTGAAAAAAAGTGCTTCAAAAATTAATATTGTTTTTAAAAAAAAGTAGGTGTATTTCTAAATACTGCAGTACTTATTATTATTTATTAAATTAAATTTCCGTTTTCTATCGTATAATAATCCTTACGAATTGTATACTATTTTTTTTTCATGCAGCGTAAATAAATTTTATTTGTAAAAAATTACATATTTTAATAAACATTTAAACAATATAATTTACAGTAACGTTTATACATATTTTAACAATAACTATAATTATGATGTTTATTAATAGAACGGCGAAGCTTGGAAATAGCTGGCGGTAATGAATGGATTTGAATACCAATTGTTCGATAGAAATATTGCAGCGAAAACGTAAATTTACGAAGTTTAATACAATATGATTAAATAGAATGTATTATGCGGTAACAACAATACCTATAGGATAATGTAGTATTTTGAAACAGAATCATAGACCAAACGATCTCCAACAGATTAAGCATTGATCATCACGTCACTCGAACATATAGTATCACTGGAACGACGGGCTTATGGTTGTTAATATGTATTGGACCATTTCGATTTGTGTGGGTATAGGTATTAGTTTGTTATGCGGACAGCGGGCATCGACAGGAATCGACACGATAAAATTTGTAAAAAACAGTGCGTGCGAGAAACGTCAATTATAGATAAACAGAATTAAACAGTCATAATAATTATAGTAAATCGAGCATGTGTAGATCTACTAAAAGTGTATTTATTATTTTTATTATTATCAATAAAAACATAGTACGTTCACTGTAAAATATAATACAGTGTGAAAATGTAATTCAAGACAAGAGACGATGATTTGGCTTGAATTGCTCGAATTTAGGGAAGCGAAATAGTTTCTGCAATAGCTTCTATATTAATTCCCTTTGCAGGCGTCATGTCTAATAGTGGGTTACCTGGAATTTGTCTCGAGACGAGACTATTTATTTTATAAGGGGATTCGCGTTATTGGTACAGTCGACGTCAGATGAATTGGCTCCAAAACTAGTCGCGGTATGTGTGAGTGCAGTGTTCTGCCGCACCGGGTTCTTTGAAAATAAATATACGGCCGCGGCTGACGGTGTACTGAAAAAATATTAGATTACTATAGTGATATAATAACTGGGTTCAACTAACATAATATCTATATTGAATATAAATGGATATTTACTCAATTACGCCACAATAGTGTTACGGTGCCTACTGTTCCGATAAAACGTTACTACGTTTTCCCAACTCCTTACTCGTAGTAGCAAAATAGATCTAAAAAAAAAGACGTTTAGTTTTTGAATGTAGTTTGAAACTGAATAAGGGATTAAGCAGAAGGAGTTATGAGTTAAGTGTTTGATATTTGGCCTATCAAAACAGTTTATAAACGATTATTTTATTAATTTAATGATAATTAACTCAAGGAAATAAATAATTAAAACAACGTTTAAATTTATAACTACACTTAAATAGGATATTATAGATAAACATTTTATAGGTTTTGTTGGACTTCCCATTATGTTCCTGCTTTTTAGAACATAATCCGTATATTTAAGCTCTTTAAAAAAGATAAACTATTTGACACGGACACTTTTTATTCTGAGTTTTTCTTATCGCTCACGCCGCTGAAACGGGACACATGACGACACTACCCCCAGTCTGGTTTTCAAATTCAAGTCGCCTGAAATACATTTTAATTTTCATAATATGGATTGGAAGTAATAATGTAGGTACTTGTATACATTAAGTACTAAATACCAAATAGATTTGAAATTCAAATTTAAGAGCATATTAATGTTTGTAAAAATCGTCTTTACGAAATAAAT
The DNA here is from genome assembly GCA_014851325.1 of Pentalonia nigronervosa. Classification (NCBI taxonomy): domain Eukaryota; kingdom Metazoa; phylum Arthropoda; class Insecta; order Hemiptera; family Aphididae; genus Pentalonia; species Pentalonia nigronervosa. The sequence continues at coordinate 98,009 of JACXSJ010001071.1, read as the reverse complement.
TTATAATGCGTTACAAAAGATTATATATTTTGCTCTGTGTTTCTATTATGTGACCATCATTTCTCATTGAATTACATGACCTTATTGTTGTATTCAATAGCTTTGTTATAATGTGCATTGATATATCACAGTAATTTAAAATGCATAAGGCGATTCACTCCCATTTTTCCTTTAACAATGAATTAAGTATAATTATGGACTAAATTTTCAAATACTAAAATATGTATACAATTTATTAAAAATTGTCTTATAGTTTCATAATTGTGTTATATTTTCAAACTTTATGGTCGATTTCAAAAATATTTATAACTATTTTTAGAAGAAAAAAAAATCTAAAAATTCGAATATGTAAATTTAAGTCTGTAAATAGATCATCCGATTGTTTTGAAAATATCTGTGTATTTTTTATTTTTGACCACTTAAAGAACCATCTAGATCCAATTTTCTACTAGAAATTATATTCAAAATTGAAGTGAACTTTTTAACTGCTCCTAAAGGTGACATCGAACACAAAAAAAAAACACATCTTTGCAAAACCGATACATTCATCACTCTATTTAGAATCTAATTTGGAAAATAGCATACTTGGTGGATCACCCTGTGTGCATAAATGTGGTGTTACGCTTGATACCTAAAATATTTAACTGTAATTAATGGCTTTTTTAAACTCGTGTTATTGTTATCCCCTGACAAATAATAACGTAATTTATAATAACAAGTAATAACAAAATGGATAAATATTATAAATTATAATGTAAATACTTACTAAAATGTTTTATATATTGTTTAATAATATCAGCTGTACGTTTTAACCAAAAAATAATAATAATTAATCAATAAGCAATTTTAAAGGTGGATTTAGTAATTAGAAGTTTTACATTTTAATTAAATGTTTAAGCAAATAATTATTTTTGTTTTGAGTTTTTAAAAAAAAAAACAATGTATATTATGTTGTGTAAAATCCAGCATTATTGTATAATTTCAAAGGTGTAATTATATCAATTACGTTTTAAAGTAAACCATAACATGGTAATTGGTGGTGAAAAGATACCTGCTATACCTACTTATTCACGTATTATCTAAAGTTAAAAAAAATGCATATCGTAGAAAACACACGCTAATAACTAATGATCTCAATTCATACTCGTATTACTAATATTCTACCCATATCTATAATATCGTTTAACAAGTTTGTATATGTCGTTTATTTCACAAAATACAACGCAACGTCAAAATCTGACGAAATGCCTATATAATAGTTACCTTTATATTATTCACAATATTTTAACTGCATGGTAATTTATTGCGTGATACGTAATAATCGTTTAAAACGCGTTGAAAACAATAATATATTACACATAATGTAAATTATTGTGGAAAAAAACCACTCGTCAGCCGATTCATATTTTATATAATATATTATGTACAACATCGTATTACAAGAGTGCATATAAATTAAACTTTATAAACGTCGCATCACAGTAATACACCCGTTTACGAGTTCAACAGTGTTAGGTGTGTACTTTTACAAACGCGATTTGACTCTGTTTACACATTGGGCGTGTTGTATATACAACAGCTGCAGCTAGTGCGATGATAATATCATTTACCTAAGTATACACGTACGGTCGTTTTGAGTGCGACCACGATTTAGACTATAGAGGATGTGCGATTATTAATTAATTTTTAAGTGTTGATGACACGCGCTCTACAGGAATGCGCGGATTTTCGACTATTTATTAACGGCTCGTTCGTAACACGAAACGACGAACGAACACAACAGTATTATTATTGCAGCTCGCAGGTGACGAGAATGCTGTGGCAATTCGTCCGCGAAAGTGTATATAAAACATACGAGAGACAATTTGTGATAGTAAATTTACGAGTCAATGTCATCGTCTTGTCGAACTGTTTTAGCGCACAAATATTGCTTTTCGGTCGTCTATATTATTATGCGATTAAACGATTTATAATTCGATGTATTATTATGGTTATGATTGATGATAATAATATTATATAATTATATGATGATATTATTACGTCGGTCGAAAGAAAAAAACTCGAAGAGCTTCTTTGCGTCTTTGCGTGTGACTACTCGCGTGTTGGTCACAAAGCGATTCTACACGGTCTGAATAGATACATGATGTAATGTCACCGCGTATTCGTCCCACGCATGTCGTTTCGAGTTAATATTTTTGAAAATAATTATCGCCCATGTTTGAAGAGACACGTTCAGCCTGGGATCGAGGAAATATACTTTGTCACCTTATCTTATAAGCTCAAAAACCAGCAACTGGAAACAAAATACTGAGATCATGCGGATCTCGTGTTTCGAGAAATAGTATAATGCACTAGTAGAGTTATAGTACTATACTCGCGTAATATATTGTATATACGTATCATTGTAATTGGAGATGGCAGCCGCGGCTTAAGACAAGCGAAAAGATTTGCATATCATACTATAATAATAATATGGTATAATATTTAGATAATATTCGCGCAAAAAAATAATATTTTACTCTAAGTCTCAACAGTTGTGCAAAGATTAAAATTTCACACTTTATAAAAAAAAAAAATGAAATTGAACGAGAATAAGGCGTCAATATTACCTCTGTGGTATATATAATATATGTTGCGTTTGAATAAGACGTCAGCGTGTATATAAATCTAAGGGCGATCAAGAAATGAATGAGGTTCCATGGTGGAGTTCGAAAGTAAAATAAGTAGGTTGGTTGGTGAAAATAAATCGTGATTGAAAGAAACGACGGCGGGATGCAGGCATGCCCTATTCGTATCCCCGTAGGACCCTCATGCGTCCTACCCACGTTATCACAACATCATAAAATATATGTTACAAGAATGATACTTATGCCAAATAAGTGTTTGGATACATTGGTGGACCGTACACGAGAAACGAAGTGGTGATTGGCGGATATGGTCATAACAATATGGGTACGGAACGAGTTGAATGTGCGAATTTACGTAAAACCCATCGAAATACAGCCTAGCCAACTCGCGGTGATAAGTAGCAACTCGATTACACACATTACTATAATATTGTGTATAGGTAATATATTATATACACACACTCATGTACACGTAACATTACAACGAACATGGTGTGAACACGTTTGCATACGTAATACGTTTTAAATTCAGTTATAAGGTATATTATTGTGTCGTTAGTTTGTTAGCGAAAGAATAGTTTCGAAATAGTGCGTATTATTATAATATATGATGGAGTCTCCATATATATTTGTATCTATATAATGTGCACTTTGTAGGTATGAATATTTATTGGGCGGAGCGAAGCGTAGCCTTTCTATTTCCCAGTTCGTGCAGTTTATTATTGCTAGATATCTCCTAAACTACCTGATCAATCGTCATGAAACTTAAAATATATGTTCATGATTATCTGAAGGGTGCATAGATTAAGTTTGGTATTTCTAAATGCTGTCATTAATTAATTATAATTAATTACTCATTTACATATTTTATGAGCATATATTGGGGATTTTCTCAGCATGTGTGTGTGTGTGTGTGTGTGTGTGTGTGTGTGTGTGTGTGTGTGTGTGTGTGTTTATTTTATGCTCTCACGTCCAATGGAGTATCTTCATGCGATGAAACACGCACGACCTGGCGGTCATTTTTAGCAACAGTGTAGTAAGTAAAATAATATAAATATAAATAGTTATGAGTATTATAAAGTTATCATACGCAGAAATCTTTGGATTTCTAAAGGACTCGCTAATGGATCAGTTGGAACAGTAACTGATATAATGCAAGCATAGAAGGGATTTATTACGAAAATACGCGACTGTGTGTACTAGTGGCTTTTCCTAAATATACTGGACTCAAATTTTATGAAGAATTTATTCCCATTGTACCAATAACATCGTCTTTAAAAAAATGGTATTTCTTGCTCTCGAAAACAGTTTTCTTTGATGATAGTTTATGCTGTTAGTATCGGTCGCAAGGGATAACATTGGAAAAATCTATTGTTGATATTGGCGATGCCGAATTCCAAATTGGCTTAACGTATATTTCACTCTCACGTGTGGAAACATTAAATGGATTATTGTTAAAGCCGTCTTTCAATTATGATGGATTATTGAAAATTAACAACAGTAAAGATATGACAATACGCCGGGATGAGTTGCAACGCTTGTGGAATTTATATCAAGGAAATTGATATAACAATATATAGAAATACCTTTTTATCTTAAATTTTATATTTTATCCTAATCTAGAAACCAAAATATATTTTTCTCGTTTATGAAAATGCTGTGATGAATTAGTCATAAATTATACTATAGTAATTAATAATTACTAATTATACTGTATTGTGAATTATTATGATAATAAAAAAAATATTCATTTCGCTAAACGTATAACAATTTGATTGACTTGCTACCCTTCGTTCCACCTCACTTTTATCCACGGGCACTTCTAGTCTATAGGTATATACACATGAATAAAATGTATTTATAATGGGCAGGCAGCATCGCAGTGGAGGTTTCCATTTCGTTAAAAGGGTTTACTATTTTTATTGAGATTCACTTCCGTATGGATTTCGTCTTTGTATCTGCTCGCATATAATAATAAATATGTTTAGGTGTAATGCAGTTGTTAGATAGGCACGACTGTACTATATAATAAACACATTCAATCACATACGTAAGGGTATATTACATTACATTATGTTTATTGTATATATGCATTATATTATTATACTCGTATAAAACCACTGTATTACGTATACTCAAACGTCACAAACACCAACCGACAAACTGCGGAATATTGCTTGATATTCGAAAAACGTGTCAAGTCATTGTCGTGGTATGTTCATAATATAGTGTTATACAATGACGAAACTCGAAGCACGTGTTTAATATCGCTGAAAAATGCATTCCCAGTCGAAATATATACATTATCAAATTATCCTGGAAACCTACTTCAGCATGACAACCTATAATACATACTCCGCAAAAAAACTTACAAAAATAAACTTTCTGTTTGGCAGTCGAATTGGAAACTCGTTTTCTTTCCTCTTTCTTTCTTCCAATCGATCGATTTGATGATTTCTCAATTTATTTCATACAGCTATAGTATAGTATAAGCTATGCACATTGGATGTATACTTTATCTCCGATTTCCATGTCGTTTAACTGATTTCTGTCATGCGAAACACAGCTTTTGAGCCTTTGAGCCTAGATTTTCTCGTAACTTGATACGGATTTATACTGCACATCGACGATAACGTGCCATGGACGCATGGTGTTTTATACCGTATTCACAAAGAGACACTTAGTGGGTAGTACCTGTCATACGAATGTAATAGTAATTACGCAAACTACTGACTATAGATATACACACTGAAATATGTACATGTAATTCTATTAAGCAGAAATCAAGTTCTAACCGTTTAACGGTGTCTTGAGTAATTATTTTCAAAGTTCGTTCGATATTTAATATACCTAATGTACCTAATATAAATATGCATCATATTGTTATAAGTTCGAAGTGTTATACTGTACAGATATCCCATGTGTTCGATGTTTAAGCAATGATGAATTGTTGAAGTTTGTATTATAATGACTTTTGTACATTAGTATCAAATTTAAACTCCATAGGTGTACATAACTTTGATATAATATGTGTAAATAAACGTTTATCCTATAAACGTAAACTAAATAAAACTATATGGAAATAATATAATTATATTGTGTTTCCATGAATCGTGTTATATATACCTAATAATATTTTAAAACAAAATCCATGGTATACTAAAATAAAATTACAGAATAGTCAACATCACTACACGACCATTACACGAGATATTTCTGTATCTATACAATTTATATGTGTGATTCTTCACACACATAGATTCACAAAGATTCACATCTGCTCACACCCTAAAAGACACCGAAAAAGTACACACACATACGCGCCAACATCATAAACCTCAACTAAAAGGCGCAAAAATGACATGACTCTGCAGTGCGTCATTACTATTCTATAAGACTATAAGAGGGTTCGACAAGAGAACACATACTTGTCAGCGGCGTCTCTAATACTCAAAAGACACCGTCAGTCTGTCTCATACAGTTTACTTATCAGTTTATTTTACTCACACACTACGTACCTTTTACATAAAAACATTTAATTATTAAAAATGATTTTTTTTTCACAACCCCAGTAACTAAATATATAAAACATATCGTTTTTTAAAATTTCAAAATATACAATGAAACAATCCACTTCAAATTTTTTTTTAACCAATCTGATACTATTGTTTGATTGAACAAATTATGTGTAACAACATAAATTTTAAGTCAATGTACGATAATGTGATAGTCACAAATGTTGAAAATGACTAAGTACAACATCTTTGATATACGCCTTTAAGACGTTTTGTGTCTCCCCGATATTGATAGAGAAAATAAAATCCCAATTAACCTTATTTTATACAATAGATTATTTTAACAATTAATTAGATACACCATAAACCACTCGGAATTATGTTTAAAATAAGCAGATATCATAAGATAAAGAATAAATTGTTTGATAGGTAATTAAACTGTATGGCAAGCTGAACGGCTGAACGGCTGAACAGGTAATAATCATGTCCTTTGAACAAATAAATAATATATCTTACAACTATTGCTATATAATACCATTATTCAATAAAATGAAATTACATTGAAATGTGACTGTGGTCTGTTTAGGTTTTAGGAACGCTTAGGGAGTACACTATTACACATATGTATAAAATCTTTAAAGTTAAACTTGTATACATTTATTTTCTTGTATTGTTTATTTACAAAAAAACTTAATTCAGTTAAATATTTATTTTTATTATTAAGTAGGTATTAAAGTATTCATTAATTAGCAAACGTATTCAATCACGGACATTTATAATTAATAAAATAAGAGTATAATTGCACTTCATTTTTCCGCAATTCGATTTTCGCATCGAAAACTTAAATATTGTGATTATTTGTTTAGGTTATAGATTAAATATATTTATTTATTTATTTCATATAAAATATTACTTTAACGTAATGCCATTTATATAAAAACTTTTAGCACTTTGGAGCAGTTTAGTAAAAAAAAAAAATGTAATTCTAAGAATATAATATTTAATATTTTTTGTGTATAGTTAACACTGTATACTATCAATGGATTATTGTAATATTATTCATACATAATACACTAATATTACGTCGATACTACGCGTCTACGTGACCAATCTCAATAATGGTTAAAGATGAGTGTCAATGTGTCATCTCAAAGAGGATTGTAGCTGCGAAAATATTTTTTGAATTTACACCGTGAAGTTATACTGTGTTACCATCAGAAAGAATTGAATAAGAACGATCCTGTTTCAATGGTAACCGCTATAGACTAATTTGTCAATAGAATTTATATTTTTTGATTTATTTTAAAATATTTTGTATCAGATATCTAAGTTATATATTATACTTGATAGTTAATTAAAAAAATATTACACTTATTTTATTTATATTATATTAATAATAGCTCTATACGTTCATATTCAAATAAAAACTCGGCAACTTTTAATTTATACAAATGTTTCTCAAACACGTACTCGGAATATTAACACTTCAAACTGGCGTAATTTTCTTGAGTTCGCTATTTATCGTAAGGAAATAATTTTCAAGAAATTATAACTTTATACTTAGTTAATGGTTCAATTCAATGTTTTTAGACGCTGGGTATATGTGTTTTATTAGTGAACATATCAGCACTCGACACAGAAGCACCAAGTACGAAATATTATTGCTAGTTATAAAAATATATATTTACAAATTTATTTTACCTAGTTATATTTAAAAATATGTCAATATAGTGATGATAAATTAAATATAATAATTTTTACTATTACTATTTTTTTATAGTAGCCTGGATTATTATACTCTTGTTTATTGGTTCTATGATTGTGATTTGGTCAATATCTTTACATGGCGCATACAAAGTAAATGTTCAAATGTTTTAAATTGTTTATAGAAATATAATAATGAACTACAATCTATAGGAATCGCAATGCCGAATTACCGTAGCTACTATTTTGTGGACAATCTATATAATAATATGGATAAAATTGGTTATCTATTCGTTTATAGATGCACAGTTAAGTTAAACGTTTTTAGTTGTCGTTAAAATTTCAATAATTCTAAAAAAACAGTTTGTTTTTTATGGGATGTTTGTTTTTATAGGACTATTTGTCTTGAGAATAGATGTCCAGATGTGCTATGGTTATTGAACAATCCATGGCATGAAAAACAGGATGAATGTGATAAGGTTTTTCAAAATTCTTTGAAAAATAATACACGATCCCTATATGAAAAAACTAATAAACCACAAATGTATAACGATAGGATAAAAAATAAGGGAAAAAGAGATAAAAAACAAATTGTAACTACAACTAGTATTTCACATTATGTAACAATACCGTTTACAATGTTTAAAAAATATAAAAATCGGTCTGAAATGAAAACAAATGAAGTAAAATCAATGCTTAAAAAATGTATTGAAACGCCTATACCACGTAATAACCGAGGATGTATGATTGTATCAATAATAGTGTTATTACTGTATTCACGTAAGTAAAGATTCTTAAAAGTCATATTCTTAAATTTATAAAATTAAATTAAAAACACTTTCTGTTTTACAGTATTATTATTATTTTCTTGGATAATTCTTATTAGTTATCGAGAAGAAATCATACTCCAGACCAATCTCACAAACAATAATCAGTAATATTCGGTTGATTTTTGTTTAAATCATAATCAATTATTGCTTAATTATATTTTATTTAAATTGCGTTTTGTACTTATATATTAATATATTTTATTTATTTATTATTTAAGTGACATGCTATGGCTATATAAACTTTTTTACAAATATGAACGATCTTTTTTTTTTGGTAAAAACTGTTAGCAGATGGTTTTTTTTCTTTTAAATGTCGAGCATCTAAAACGAAACTCTAATGAGTGACTTATTAGTTATAAAACGATATATACTAAGGATAATTATAGTTCCGATAAATATTTTAGAAAACAAAGCGATTTAGAGGATTTTAATATTTTATTATTTATTAATCCTTCAACATTTTATAATAAGTTATGAGTACAATAAGTAGGTACTGGACTACATAATATTGCATAAATTTTATATTTTTATGAGTAAGTACATAAAGGTTAATAACTCTAAAACTATTTAGTTTAATTTTTTGATTTAAATGCATCAATATTTTCAAAAAAATAATCTGCTTAAAAATTGGTGGGTTTCATTAAAAAAAATAATCCGTTTTGCCGCAGCACACAGCCCACAGCCCACAGGACATTTTTAATGGTATGAAATATAAAATATGGTATTAAAGACTATAAAATAAAATAAATAATTTTAAATCATAAATGCTTTATTAAATGATAAAAGGGAGAGCATGCTTATAGTAAAGTGCTATAATCAAACAATTTTGTTAATTTTTAGATAAAACAAAATGATTATCGTAATATTAAGTGACTCATAAAAACAGAAACTCTTCTAAAAAATGCATAATCTGATTATGAGCTGGCATCATATTCTGTCCTAAGTATACGAGCTGTCATAATCATTGTAGCAATATAATATATATAGAAGTACATATTATATAGATATTTTTTTATTTATATTAATTAAATATTATTATTTGTAATTGTATTTAATTATGAAAAAGCCTAATGCATTTTGTTGATATATGTCAAAAATTCTTTGATAAGTAAAACATCTTTTGTAATATTACTAGAAATTACTTTTATAATTCTTAATAAAACAGTTATATTTTAATTAATAGTATGTTACCCATATCAATATATTATGATGTTTAGATGATTGTATCAACTAATGTCATTCTTAAACTAAATAATGAAAACTAAACAAAGTTTGTAATTTTAGCAACTTAGTGAATTCGATTGTTTCACAATCGCTTTCAGCTTCTATGACAAAATCTTAAAATCTGCGAACATTTTTTAAAGTGATTGATCAATTTTTTTTTTTTTATTTGGCACATAATATTAAAATAAAAATGAACAAACGTAGATAATAATTTTGTTTTATTAATGTTATTCTGACTAGACGTTTAGATAGTGGGACGTTTAGTAATAACGAAGTATGTTTAAAAAACGGAAGTGTAAACAATCCATAGCAACTGAATTTTGAGCAATTAAAATTGAAATGCTTTTTATAAATTTACATAATGTTGCTATATGGGAATAGAAACTTAAAGATGATGGTTACTTTTACCTATCACAGTTGTTTAGAGTACAGTGTTTTATTTTTATTATTATACTATAAATAATAATAATATGAAGTACATTAAATTTAAAATAAAATTATTTCCTTACTTGAAATCATTTTTAAGCAAAATACAACTTTTAATTAATTTTAACGATTAAAATTATAAAATACATTATACTTGTATACATACACTATAATATAGCGTGTGATACTGTCTATTATTTAATTCAACTGTTATCTTCGGAGTTCTTTAATTTTTTTTATTTACCCATGCGTTTCTTTGAGAATAGGTCAGTTAGCATTTCAATCATAGCATTAAATGACTCGTCTTGTACATATAATATACACTTAAAATAGTCAGTACTTATACCTATAAATAGTTTTTTTTTTTTTCATAGCCATGTATTACAAGACATAGTTTTTTATCTATGTCCTTTAATCTTACATTTACTGAACACATTATATAGTATCAGTCATTTGATGATTTAAAAGTGCATTTTATTTATTAATTCCGAGAATTAATGAACAAATTTTTATGGACTAGACTACATACAATAGTATATACTAATACATAAATGTATACTATACGTATATATAACGTGTAAGATGGCATTTCATGAGTAAGTAATTAATAGTAATACTACCTACTCTAAATAATTTTTATGTAACCTTTCACAGTAATATATTATATTATTAGGAGAATTTAAAAAAAAATTATTTATTAAATAATATAAAAGTTGTACAACTCCTTATGCATTATTTGGAAGATTATAATACGCTTTTTTACTTAAATAAAAGTAAATCTCAAAGAAATATTACATACTACTTTAATTATATTGTTTTTAAACTACATTAGTCAATATATAAAACATATATTTCTAATTTAGTTTATTTATAATACAATTTACAAAAAACAGGAAGTAGTAAGTACCTAACTACTTATTTAAATTATCTTATAAAAAAATAAGTATTTATACTTAACCACATTATTTTATATTTAACATAGTGAAATCAATAAACAACATTTTTGTCGATATCAAACGAACTGGTTATCAATAGACATTTAAAAAATAAATAGTATATTTTGGTATTCATGGTTAGCTAGAGTAAATTTAACATTTCTAGGTATTTCAAAATATTTATACAACATTTTAAAACCTAATTGATACCACTAATTAATATTTACAAATTATCAGTTACACAATTAATTTGAGTATAAATTATTATATGACGAAAGAAATACTGCAAAAGAATGGGTTAGAAAATTTGGAATGGTTATTTAAAGTTGAAATGCTATAATAGATGGTACACCATTTATGAAGAACAATTTTAATTAAACACTCATCTACATTCTTCACTACAAAAACATATATTATTATAAACATGACGAATCTCTTAAATTATTTTGAAAACAGTTGGAATATTACTTAAACAAGTTATGGTTTCTTTTAAATTTTTAAAGTCCTCTTTAAAACGATAATAAATAAAATCTAAATTAAAAATGGGATATGCTCTAAAAATAATTTGTTATTTTATTAAATAGAATAATAATAATTTTTTCTAACTTAAAAACGTTTAAAAAAATAAGTGCACAAACAAAATAGTTAGTCATCAAACTATCATAACAATGATAAATATGATCTAAAATCAAAACTTACCTGATTGCTTCAAACGACAATACAGTGCTTGTACAAGTAGTTACTATTATAATATTTACATATTAATTAAATAAACTATTTCTAAAATATGTATTACGTATATTTTTACTTTAGATAATAACGTTATTGCATATTAACCATCGATAAATAAATGTTTGTTATACTCACCCATCAACTATTCTTCACTAAATATTGATTTATTAAAAATATATATAAAATATATAGTCAATGAAATTTAATTTAATCATTTTATATTACATAATGTTACATGCTTTTATACTTAAGCAGCCAAGCCAAATATAAATAAAAACAAATAGAATTTTAAAATTTCATTAGAAAAATGGTACCTATTGAATGTTGTAGCCCCATTGCATTTCCCGATGAAGTTCATTGAAGTTCGCAATTCGTAATATGACGTAATATGTCGTACATACATCATTTTTAAATCTCTAGTTTATAAAGTTATAACGCCTCAACAATTTCATAAAGATATATTTTCACGTACCTATGAAATATGATTGTTTTATCACGGGTGATATCAATAACAGCAATACCACTTTGATCGTTTTTATAAGATTCATTATTACACACAGTAACCTATTGCTTTTTTTTTAAACTAACTTCAGTGTTACGTTTACGTATATCTATATGCAATAATAAAAATTATCATATTATTTCACGAGTAAAAAAGACGCGTAAAAGAGGATTTCTACTAACGATTTACTCTATTGCAGGTAGATTTGCCCAGCGTTTATACGATTATATCGATTTATGGTATTAACTTAATGACAGAGTAATTAAAATAAATAATTTAGGGGTAATGATTTTACAATGCATTACAGTCACTTCTGTATTTGTTATCCACATCGTTTCTAAAAATAAAAAACAAATGTACCTAAATATTATAACTATAGAATTATACTAAAAGTGTCCTTATTTGTACACAAACATAATTTATATGAAAGGAAAAAATGAACTAATAAAATTATACAAAACATTTGACTTTATGAAGTTAAAAATTAAAAAATATAGAGTTCCATAGCATAATGGTTCCGAGAATGGGCTTCTCGTTTAATTATTATATGCGGATGTCAAATGAAAAATGCAGGAATTCTTATCGAATAATAATAATATAGTTGATATTCCACGAATTTCAGTTATTCTTTTTGGAAATATAATATTATATTTTAAAACTTTTTTAATAGCATGTAGGTAATCCGATTTTGTAGACTACTGAGAATTTCAAATGTTAGGAAATATAATTTTATTTAATGCAATCTCTCTTGAACGTCTTTAATTCTATTATAACTTATTTAACAAAATCATTTGATTGTATATTTATATATAAAATACATAATATATGTATTGTATGCGTACTTCTCTCGTAACGTACACACATACACACACACGATTAATTCTGTAATACGTATAAATGTGTTATAAGTACATCAATTTTATATTGAATCGTTTCCACACAAGGTAGTCGTTAGCTGAGTCGTTTTTGAATTATTACAAAAACCTAGAGATGTGAGTGTGGTAAATTTTACTAATTATTTTTTACAGGTAAATTATTTTTTACCAAAAAAAAAATGTTGTGTGACCCCTCCAATCAAATCCAATCAAAAACGTGTTTCTCAATTTGTAAAGAGATTTTTCTTATCAACTGATTATATTAAGTACCAATACGATAATTATTGTACTAATCGTATTTTTTTATTTTTTCGACACTGTATACGGTTAAACATCAATCGTTATCAATTTATCATCTATCCGTTATCGATATTTGAATATTATAATATATTACAATATATTATAATATATTTCTATTTTAAGACTTTAAGATGTATTTTCAAGTTTCTAGTTTAGATGAGTATCGACATTTTATTACCTTACAAGTTACAGTTTAAAAAAATTTTTCTAAATGAAATCTAAAGAAATAAAAGATCGATATTTTACGCCGATAAAAGGCAAAAGTTTTAAATATATAGTTTTAAAATAATTATAATTTGTTTAGTTTTTATCATAATAAATTAATAAATCGGTTTGACCAAAGTAGGTAAACCGCAAAAGGAATAAATTATTATTTATTAATTATATTATGAATAATTAAAAATTCATAATATGCTCTGATACAGAACAATATTCCCATTTTTAGTTCTTTATATTATTATTATAAAAAAGATATAAATTTGACAATTAGTATACAACAATAGAAATAACAATCATATTTAATAATACAAAAATTAATAACGATAACTGTCAGATTTAGCAATTTTACCATTTTACCACTTTATTAGTAAATTTACCAACATTTTTTTTTTATGTAAATTCTCTATTTCTACAAAAACCATAATCGAATTTGCGTAAGAATCCATTTTTACGTATTATTATTTTTTTACTCGATTGTTTTGAAATTACTTGGAATTTTTATTTTTGACCAGTTGATCTAGTTAGATCCAATTCACTTTGAGAACTGCCCTTTAAAATTGAATATTAATGCATTTTATGCTCTTAATTAAAGGTGTTATAAATATGCACCAACAAAAAAGACATTCATCATTGTAAAGTGACTAAAATCAATACACATTCACTCCTCTTAGGATCTAGAACAGATTGTTTTAAGAGTGTTTAAACAAACATATATATTAAGTTTTTAGATAGTTTTCAATTACAAAAAAAAAAAACATAATTTTGTGTATAGAATGAATCATTTTGAGATGATTATTTAAATGATTTATTTTAGTTAGTAGAAATTTTTTTCCTGATATCTAATATTTTATATATCTTTTTGGAATTGACGCTTAGGAATATAACTTCAAATTTATTAAGACTATTATATAGTTAGTCTGAACTCAGAAACATACTTTAAAAAATCAAACTTTACACTAACTCATTTTTCTTTTTCGTTTTCTTTAAAGTATTACTTACTGTGGAGTAGCTTACTCTAAAATTATTAACGGAATTAAATTTATTGTCAGTAACCTATCTACATTAACGGAGAATGAGTGCATTTTATAGTTTAAAAAGTGTGTAGGTATATTATTATGATGTATTCGGGCGAACATCAGCAAGTTTGAAAATAGACACCATTAATGCACGGTGTACCACAAACGCATAGGAACCTACTCTGTTATTTATATGAGAAATAAGTTGAAAGCGGTAAAATATTTTAACTGAAATTAAGAAATTTTACTTTCAAAGTAACTGCCGCAAAAGATCCCATCGAGTAAAAAAAAAAATAAAATAGAATTATGAAAAACCAACAATATTCTATGCAACTGTAAAACCGGCTGCAGTAGTTTCAAAAATATTATAATATGGTGACATCGATTGTTTCGTGACCTTATGAAATGTAAATGCGTTTTGATTGAATCCTGCAGCCATGTGGATATTGGGTATTTTGGTCTTATGAGTTATAATATTATCTTGGACATTTGAATATAACGGAATATATTCAGCAATAATATTATTTGAAATATTCAATTGCTGTGAGTAAATTTGATTGATTAGCGTTAGAAGTGGATGGTTTTAGATTCTAAGCAAAGCAAAGAATGCATTAGTTGAACTGCAATGATATTAAATTTATTCATTTTATATGTCCGTAATCGTATTTTTGGGTAGAAGGCATGATCCGATTTCCTCATTATTATTCTGTTTCCGGTAGAAAATCAAATGTACAAAGGTTATTTTTATTTTTTTTCTCCCATTTTTGTATCAACATATATATTCATGTACGCTACCATGTAAGTAATTTATAATTAAATACTCAATTTACGATCACAAATTACGATTTACAAATAAAATTTTGACAGTATATTTTGAAAAAATGTAATCATTTTTGAAGATAATACCTTCATTGTTTCGATATTTTGAACTATTTAAATTTTGAACTTTCTCTTTTATTTTCTATTATAAACTAATGCATTTTTAATCAAGTTTCGTTTGGAATGATATTTTATTTTCAATTGATTATTTTTAAAAAAATAGTAACCGACTTTTTAATTAGAAAAATATTTTATATTTATTTATTTTATATTTTATTTTTTTTATATATTTTTTTTTAGAAAAATGTACTACCTGTTTCTAATACATTTAATAAATAAATTACTAAATTTTTTTTTTATAAATATTATTATTTTAATAGATATTGATTTCGTTTTTTACACAAAAATTCATATTTTTAAAAAACCAACACGAATAATGAACGAAAAGTTTTTAGACTTTGTTGTATATATAAAATATTGTATTATAAAACATTCTAAATCAGTATCTGATGATATAGGTAGGTAGTACTGCAGTGCAGTACCTACTGGACAAACAATTGTGACATTAAAATATATTATGTTCTCCATTAAAAATATATTTATTTCTATGTACATTAAACTCGATATCCTAAATATCAATAGGATAGAAAAAAAGAATAAAAAATAAAAACCTTGAGATGTCAAACGACACTAAATTTATAGTATTGGATGAAGTTTTACAGTGATTTACGGTACCTATATAATATCTTTTTATTTGCAGACTGGTTTATACAGAGGACGATGATACCCTGAAATTATAGGGTATATGAAAACATAAAACATCATCATTCTTATTTCCTACAACGTTGTACAGACATATGATCTTTCATAATGCATATTGATAGTTGAGATGTTCTACGTATCAAACTTTAATATTAAGACTAATATAAATACCAAAATATTGTTTTATTAATTCGAAAATGTTTCAATTTAAAAATATTTTTTTCTCGTATACTATTAATAGCCAATATTTTTCCATTATTGAAAAAAATACAATAAATAAACAACTGTCATACGGTTAATGATTACTGACTTAGTAACATTACAATGCTATTAGAGTCAATAACTAATCGGCTCTTAAAATTAAAGTTTTCTTATTGAATAAAATAAATTATTATTATGAATATTTAGAATCTTAAAAACGATATATTATTATTTCACCTACACTGTTAAATAAATCGACTGTTACTGTACTTTTGGTTTTACAACCTAAATAATCGACATCCATTGTATATTGTGAGTAGGGAGTATTTTAACTATTGAAAATATTTATACATTAAATGTAAATAATGAACTTGATGAAAAATGATTCAAAAACTTATTATACTTCGGCATGAACGGTTACAATATTGTGGTGATGAAGGAGGCTAAAAACACTAGAAATAAATATCTATTTCATTCAAAATAGCTTAAACTTCTAATCACTGTCTTAACTCGTACAAAAATATGTTATTATATTTCTCTAATATTTAAATTATGGATGGAATGATGTATTCCAATGAAAAGACCTAATAGTTTTTGTGACAATTTAACACCAGTATGAGCTCAAGACACATAATGACGGTTAGGTAAGGTACATACATACATAATTTAATGATATACATAAAATATTTCTCACTTTTACGTTCAGCACGTGTAACGAGGGAAAAAATAGCCACAGATATTTTAAAATGGTTGGACAATAAGAGAAAAACGACTTGAGAGAATGAGATCAAAACTACGACAGGTCTCTTCCAGTATGTTCTCTTGATTCAATGGATGATTTCGATGACCTCAATATTTTACAACCATACTATTTTGATACTTTTTTTGGTACTCAAAGTAAATTGGTATTAAGAATCACGGTGAGAGTATTTTTGACTGTGATTCATATATAAAAGAAGAAAATGTCTGACTGACATATAAACGCACAGCTCCAAAACCACTGGGCCTGGAAATTTGAATTTTTGCATAAATGTTCCTTTTAAAATTGGTTTGAAAAGGAATATCAAAAATAATATTTTTATCACGTTTTTTTTTTTTTTTATAATATATTATATAATACTTTAAATAATAATAATAAATAGGTAATATAATAATTGCTCAATATAATATTGAATGGCATTATCTCTACATTGAAAAAAAAAAAATGAAGAATAACCCTTTTTTCCCTGTAATTTTCAATTATAGAGCACACTATGGAGCAGGTTTTAAGCATAACTTTTACATAAAGGTCTCTAATATGTTTAGTTTTTACAGTGTCTTTTTAAAAATGTTTTACTAAACTAATAACTTGACCGTGTTAAAAATGAATATGGTTGTAAACATTTATTGTTGGTTTTCTTACTTAAAGGTAAACCTAAACTAATTTTCTCATTAAATGATTACACATAAGCCAAAATATACTAATCATCTGTAGGTGGATGGGCCATCTTAGTCGGATTTGTTCACAAATAAAAGAAAAACTTGCTCGTTATCTGAAGTATACTCACACCAAAACATGCTATGCATCGTATTTTATTTTTTTTGGTTTTTCGCCGAAAGAAGCACCGATATAATAATTAGTATAAAATAGTGTAATAGAAGATTATCAAGTTGATTATTTTAACAATAAACTCTTATTCACTATATAAAACTGTATTAATGTTTTGAAAATATTTCAACTAATTAAAGTATTAGATTCTGTCTGTCATCATTTTTTGAGGTAGTCCAAATGCTCCGATTTTCTTCATCAGCATTTTTTCTGATTTTTTTGACGTTCATTATACTTAGTAATATACTGATGTAGGCTGACAGACCATCTTCGCTCAGAATCGTTTTTCGTATGCAATGACCAATGATTTATTATTGAATTCAAATTTAACACATACATTACAGTGATTTATTCGACACCTACTGTACCTATAGCAGTACGCCACTTCCTTTTCCATATTTTTTTTAATGTTTTGAATGTCGGAAGAGTAATGAGCTAACATTTTATGATGATTTTATTTCGATCACCTGTACTTTAAATACTTATCTACTCGTTCAAAATTCGATATTAATCAAAATTCTCTTATAAATATTTTGCTTAGGAATATGAAAATAAAAATAAATGTTTTTATTCTAAAAAAAAAAACTTAAAAAAAATAACAATAAAAATATAGCAATATTTATATTTTTTTCCAAAAATGTTTTTTCTTCAAATTACGTAAAAAAGAATTATTTTCTAAAACGTTAATACTTTTAGGTATAATTAGTGTTAACCGTTAAAATAATCATCCGGTAGGGCTGACCGTATTTTCGGTATACCGGTCTTTTGAAATAATTTTGATAGACGGTATACCGTAAAAACTCGTATAAACATTGTACCGTTGAAAACCGTATAAACGATATGCCGTAGAAAACCGTATAAATGGTATACCGTAAAATGGTAGAACACAGTTTTCAACCGTATGAAAGAGAAAGCAGGGCTGACGATATTTTCAGTATACCGGTCTTTTATGGTAAAAGGGGAAGGGGTGTAAGGAATGTCAAATGCATTTTAGCTACACCCACAGACAAGTATACTCTTAACCTTGCTACAATATACATAATATATAGTAGATACTAGAAAAATTATACCTACACAACTAATTTTATAATTTTGGGATTACAGTATACCGTTTCAAACCGGAATTGAAATCAATGTCGTATACCGAAAATCATTTTCAATACCGTCAACCCTAGGCGTATATACTGATAGACGTGAGTACAAGCTATTCATAGCTTGTATATTAATGGCTACAAAGCCGTCAACCGAGCAATTTCTATTAAATATATGAGCTATTCGAGTGGGCGCGAAGTCTCGACCAATGACCGTGGTTCGCCAGGTAAATCACCAGCATCGCGAGCACCGACCTACGTACCGGGATTAACGTCCTACCAGGGGTCGGTCGGGTTCCAACAAACACAGACTATACATATCAGCTAATTTGGATACAGGGCGTTGACGCCATGACAAAAGAGATAGGTTTGCTAGCAACAACACGATTTTTGGCCCAATTATCGCATCTCACCTTTCTCAGCGATAGTCGTGGTTCGCCTCATTTCATTGGTCGTTAAATTACCCAGCGAACCAGCTAATTGATGGGGTGCGGAGTAGTCGGCGAAAACAATTCATATTTAAAAAGTTGCTGACATATCTATCTATTTTGTCATGGTTTTCATTATTTTGTCGTGTAGAGATGGATAAGTGTTCCGACTCGTATTTATTTTTATAATTTATTTCATGTAAATATAATATTATGTTTGGTAGGTATAAGGTTGTTATCTAATAAAATGTATACTTTTGGTTATGATATAATAAATTACGTTCTTCGGGTAATCGGTAAAAAAGAATAGAAAAAATGAACAAAAAAAAAAGAACAAATTTTAAAAATTAAAAGTAATATTATATTATATCACAAAAAAAAAGATTATTGATATCAATCTGATATCAAATTATTATTATTTATCACAGGTTATATAGCAAACCTGTAAAGCTGATAAGTCAAATTGTTTATTAAATATTGTCTAGGTTATAATCACATTTCACATAAATACTTCGTCTGATGACCCATTCATAGAAATCTAGTAAGTGTTCTCATTTCTATACGAATACAAAATATTATAAACCATTTGACATACATTTAATAATAACAAATTAAATAAATTAAACAAGTTAAATAAATTAAATAATAAATCCATATTAACAATAACTTCAAAATTAATGATATCGTATTGTGTGTGATACGATAGTTAAGAAATGTTCAACATTATTCCTTTTACCATTTTTGTAATCTTCGTATAAAATTAATAGTCTTATTTGCATTTTTTGATAAATAGTGTGTTTTTTTTTTTTGGTTTCTATGCACTTATGTCATTTTGAGCCAACTTTGTTTCATTGATTATATATATAGTTATACATAGGGAACTTCCAAGAATAAAAATGTATTTTAGTCTATAATAGAGTAATATATATACAGTATATATAGTATAGGCAATGTGTGTGCATGCGGAAAATTAAAAATTGTTCTTTTTTTCCGGAATTCCGTTTTTCGTGAGTGCAAAATATACGTAGTTACTACTATTGTTTTAGTGCAAATCTGTAAAACACATTATACGTACAACATAAAATATAGAGTACCCATATATAACGTATATACCTTTTTAAAGAAACATTTATAAAACAGAGGCACGACGTGAGTTTATCCACGGGTGAAGGGTGTTAAAAATCTGACTATAAACTTTTTCAATGTTTTTTACTTCCTTATAAGTTATGATACAATATAATAATATTGTATAATTATGTAGAATAAATTTTAATTTTTTGTATAATATAATATACAGAATGGTTACCACTCGTCAACTGAAAAACCCAAATACGTTTACCGACCACTCGATTAAATTGTCGTTGTCTGATGTACAAATCAACAGATTAAAATGCATATTAACTTGTTTTAAAAATAAAATAATATGCCTACGCAAAAAAAACACGGTAATTTTTTTTAACCAAACTTATTTAATATTTAAGAAATAATATTCGTGTTATTTTATATATTTTTTTAATAATATCGGGAATTATGATTTTAAAATTTAATTTTATTGAACATAAAATGATTGTATTAATTTGATATCGAATGCTTATGTTTAATGTTATAATAATAAAATTAAATTTCATAGAATTAATAGTTACGCATTGTGAATACGGGTAACGACGAATAAACATTATCATAGACTAGAGGGTCGGCAACCTGCGGTTCTTTCGGTCTAAAATTGTGGCTCCAGTTCCATACTCGACAACTGAAATATTTTCTTAGCAATCCCAATAAATAATTTAATTAATTATTTTTATTAATGTATTAAACTATGTATTAATTTGTATAACATAACTAATAAAAAATGGTTACGAAATAGGTTAGCATATTTTGTCTATTTTAGATCCTATAACTTCCTAGCCCTACTTATAATGCATACAATACATATTTTAGATACATATTATACTAAATATTTTTACCTACATCATTCTCATAATTCTGACGTTAGATTTATACGTCAACTTTCTACTAGAAATTAAATCCCATCATTTCAGGTTACTTGACAAAAATGTACCCAACTCAAGGTGAATGAATATAAAAATGTCATGTTGTGTAAAATGTTCTTCGCTATAATATAACGATGTGAAGATATCTAGAACATTAATTACACCACAAGTTACTTTCAGCGTAAAAGCTTAAATTACATACCTATTATCTATACTTGCCTATTTACTTGGTAAAATTTATATATTTGATGTTCCCTGACGTTAATGTAATATGGAACACTTTTAACTGATATAATTGTATGGCCTAATTTGTATTTGTTTTAGTACAATAGAGCTAAAATTAAACCCGTTAAAATAGTTTATATTGAGCGTCCATGTCATAACGACGGATATGATAAAAAATTTAATAATGTAAAATAATTCTGCACGCGTTTCCTATAATAATATCCATTTCATTTTTTTAATTTCCAATTTAAATGTTAACAATGTTAACAATCATTTATCACGTTTGAATTATTTTAGATCTAGAAAATGCTCTTTTTAGTAATCCCAAACAATGCCTACGCATAGGTATCCAAAAATTTTAAATTCACAATATCCACGAAAGAATATTTTTTTTTATACAATATGTTAGATTTGTTTTAATATATAATGTGTATTAGCCGTTTTAAGAATCAATAGTGATATTTATAAAGTTATTTTAAATAAAGACAAAAAATATTATTGTAAAAATAAATAGCAGATCTAGAAATAAAACAAACAGGTGGGCTAATTATAAAACAAGCACTAATAAGTAATTTAAATTTAAACTAATACTAACCTGTAGTTTTAAAAAAGAATATACCATAAATCTATGCATTATAACTTTTTTTTTATAAATATTAATATTAAATATATATTAAATATATATTTATATTTATATTAACCAGTAAACAAAAAATGCGTGTATGAAATGGTATCATAGGGAGTCTTCAACACCCATATCAAACTCCACGTATCCACATCTGGATGTACTATAGAAATATAGAAATATAAAATGGATACACGACGTAAATAGGTTTTCTTGAGTCAATATTTACGTGGTAATATGTGTTCAAAATACTACTAGTAGTGTATTTATATTCTTTCGTCATACACAACGTAAGCGGAGAACGGAGTATTACAAGATTTATGTGTACATATAAATACACATTTATTTACAATATAATATGCTCTAAAGTCTGAGTTGAGACTTAAGGATAAAGTTAAGTAAGTTAAACCATAGATATCCTTGGAAAATGGATCTAAAAAATAATGCATTTTGATCGTTGATTTTCCATTTCATAAATATAGCAATATAAACCATATATTTTTATATGGCATTTAATAATAAAAGTTATACATTTCATATCACCTCAAAACCAAACACAGTGAAAAAATAATCATGCAAAATGCATCGTCACAAAATCGTAAATACCATCAGTATTATTTTATTTAGTTTATAGCTTTTAGTCATTAAGTGCCTAAATAAATAAATAAATAATCAACATAGTATTCAATATATATAATTTATAACTAGAATTGCATGAATATTATTATGATCTAATATAATATATACTAAATAATCAACACTACAAAGTTATTAAAATACGCGTTGTTAAAAATTACCTACGTTATTGTTTATGTAGGATATTTTAGATATTGCAGTAGACCTATATTAATTTCATTAAAAAATAAAACTATTGTCTTTGAATCCCCATACTAGAATATTAATCTTACTAATCTTACTGCATACTAACAAAGCTTATGAGTTGTGACTAAAAAGTGATAATAATAATTTAATCTATCGACTTCAACAACAAAATTCGATCTTAACATTTATTCTGGTTAAATATGTTACAATATTATGGTTTTTAATAGTTACAATTACCGACTGATAAGATTTAATTTTAAATACAGGAATGATAAATCAACAATAAGTTTGTTCACATTAATGTAATAGAAAAGTGTCAATAGGTCATATAACCGGTTGGTGCTGATTATCATATTATGTCATAATATAGGTATACATAATAGAATATTGAGACTTGCGATGTAGGGTAGATATATCATGAGATAAAAAGTTAAATTATTAAATGAATGTGGCGCCCACCTTGGAAAAAAAATAAATCCTTTAAAAAAAAGTTAATTATATTTTAAATGAAGAAGTTTGTAAAATTATCTGAAAGCATTATTATTAAAATGATGATTATTAAAAACATAATCCCATAATGGTTTGTAATAGATTATTGATAATGTTTGTTAGTGAATTTATTTGAAGACCTTTAAGATTTTCCTACACCTTAAACACACAACATATTTTTTAATCCCATTTATCCCCTCTAGCTATACGATCAATTTTAATCCAAAACGCATTATTGTATGATGATATTCTAAGTTTTAACACAAACACTACATTCATTTATCTTATAGTTTAATAGGAAACATTTCTATTATTTAAGTTTCTTTTTACATTAATATTATTTTAGAAAAAAACCATTTATTTTTTAACTTTCTATTTACTATAAATTTTGAGTGGAACGATAAGTATATCGATTTTACAATATTGTGTTTTTTTTTGTGTTTGTCATTATCTTTTGAGGCAGTAAAAATGTTTCGGTTTTCTTCATCAGCATATTTTCTGGCAGGAAAGTGAATCTAGTTGATGCTTAAATGGAGGAGGGTCAAAAGTAAAAAATTCCCAGTAATTTTTAAAGGCGTCGAAAACAACCAAAAATAAAAAATAAAATAAAAACGAGATGTTTACGAAAAAACCATGGTGAATTTTGTTTTTGTAACTCTAAAGTAAATAACCACAGATACATGCATTTTTCATAAAATTTTTAAATTAAAATTTTCTATATACTATAAGATTTTCAAAATATTTTAATTATTTTTAAGCTATTTACAAGCATAACAAATTTTCGATTTTTATTAGATTTTTAAAATTATTGTCGTTCAAAAATTTAAAAATGTTAAATTTTTATAGTTAAAGATTGAAAATGTAAAACAAAGTTTTTCAGAAATAGTTCATAGTGTAACCAAAAAATATAAACGTGGGTCTTTTTATAGATATTTTATGTTTAAATTTGGACAAAATTATATAGGTATTTAAACGGAAAATAACTATTTTAGTTGTTAATTGTTGTAATTTAAAAATACTATTGGAGTAGTTAAAGTACACGAGAACTTGAAACATTTAAAATATATTATTATATTTTATACACACAATAACGTTTTCAAATTACATTTTTTCTACAATAATTAATTTAACATACTGCATAACTAATGTTTAATAATAAAATAAATAACTTTAATAGCAATAATGTCATAAAATATACAAATAGTAATATAAGCTGACAGATCGTCTTTGTTCAGAATCGTTTTTTGTATACAATAATTTTGTATTATTGAATTGAAATTTAACACATCCATTACAGCGGGTGGTTCTTTTAGACACTTAGTATAGTATTACCCACTGTCCATATTTTTTTTTAAATTACAAAGAAGATAATTACATAGAATTGTCTATTGTATATTATTTCATAAAAAAATGTATTAAACTAATATTTAAATAATAACAGTTTTCATTTTTTAATCGCACAGTTATCGTTAAAGTACTAAATCATAAAACTCGAACATTCAAAAAATTAAACTAATATTATTATTAATTAAAATATTTTTTTTTTGTTGTTTTCAATTTATATATTACAACACACTATCACTATGACTAAATTAAACTTATGCTAATGTGAGACAAGCTAAGCTAATCGTATGTAGCAATTGTAACAGAATTCTGCGTCTGTGAGCACTGTTCAGAATGTTTAATATAAAATATTAAATTTAAAATATCTTTATTATACATTATAATTCTGTTTTATAATAAATGATATTCTTTTTTATAATACTACATAATGTAATTTTTTTCTATAAAATTCAAATAAAAAATATGGTTGATTACTTGACGCAATTAATTTATTGTAGTAATTACTGCATTTAACGCGTGTTAATTTTGAATTTAATGTTCAAGTAACAAAAAAAAAAAAAATGAAGATAATAATTTTCAGTTTTTTAGTTTGCGTAGTAAATTTATATAGTTTGAAACTAAAAATTTAAGTATTTAGTATTTTGGTACCTGAACGAACATACATGCACAGCTCTGATGGTTTTATTACTATACAATAGCGTTTCCTAACCGCTGTGCCGCGGCACATTGGTGTGCCGTGAGGTCTCTATAGGTGTACCACGAAATTAGTTAAATATTTTTAACGATTCTCTTATCGGGGATTTTCCATCTTTGAGTGTTTCATCAATGGACTGGGTGAGAAATTCTTTCATAGAGTCTGCTTATAAGACTGCATTGTTTACCACAGATGAAGAAAGTGAATTGATTGATATAAACAATGACCGTGGTCTTAAGCTGTAGTACTTTAAATTAGTTAAAGATACTATGATAGAGTCAAAGTTAAAAAAAATCAAAATAAATATAGATGTCTCATCTTTTTGGATAAATCTATTAAATGAGTATTCCACGAAAAGCAATGAATGCTATACTGCCTTTTTCTACATCCTATATTTGTGAAGTAGAATTTTCTTCAATGAATGCCATCAAAACTAAAAGTTAATCACAATTGAAGAACTTGGAAGATGACATGAGATGCTTGTCAACCATTCGAACACTAAGGAAGTTCATAATGAAGGGAAAATAGTCCCAATTCAAAAATGTCAAAAAAATAATATCAAACATTGAAATATCCATATCTCGACTAATTTTTAACATAGAAAGTTGGTTTTACTATTAAAATTCATAAAAAAAATAAGAGTAAAAATAGTTAACCAAAAAAAAACGAGATTGTCATTTAAAAAAAAAAGTTGTTATGCGCATGCGCAAAATGAAATGGCATAAAAATTGTTTAATTAGTTTAATAAGTTATAACAAAGTTTGTTAAGCACCAAAAACAAACAGAATTCAAATATATTTAATATTTGTAAAGTTATAGAGTGTTTCCAACAAACGATTACACACTGTATACTGATATACAACTACTTTGGTATTAATAATTAATACGATGAAAGCCTACTATAAAAAAAAAAAAAAAACGTGTATAGATATATAAGTCAGTGTCAAGTATGCCATGGTTAAATAAGGATTGGGATTAGTGTACCGCGAGGAAAAAAGGTTAGGAAACACTACCCTACAGCATGAAAGGTCCACTTAAGCGATATGCCATGTGAGCTGATAATATAATTTATAAGGAATGACTTGTTGCATATTATGTACACCATGCACTGTATAATATTGAGATATCAAGACCTCTGAACCTCTTTGAAAAAGGGCATATCATACTCAACAATATGTCGCTAATTATGCTGTCAACCAATAACTATTTTCATTAATTTAAACTTTTCACCATTTATCTTACTATTATTTAACACATTAAGTTGTTTTTCAAAGTTTTAAATTCTAAACGACAACATTGAATTATACATAATGTGTTTCTTTTTGAACTTTTTTTAGACAAAAAGAAGTACTTCTAATTTAATTTAAGTATACTGTTTGGTGTTCAAAGTTAAGTCATATGAAACTTTTCAGCACGGTTTATCGATAATGAGAAATACAATTTAAAAAAATTGTCTTTGGAGAAAATCGAAAAACTTTTCTAAAAGATTCCGATTCTGAATTATTTTGAAAATGTTCTTCTTTTTATTTTTCTAGCATGACTACTCTCCAAGAGTTTTTGCCGCCATTACTACACTCCACCACCTATCTCTATCTTGGACTGTCCTTCTTCAATCCTCAACTCCAAAAGATTTTAGATCTTCTTCCACGACGTCAATCCATCTTTTCCTAGATCATTTTAGTTAGTGTTATTAGTTTTTCTGGGAAGCTAAATTCGTACATAATATTATAAAGACTGTCTCTGTGAATGCTATCATAGGCCTTTTTAAGATCTATGAATAGTTATCACATATTTTGCCTAAATTCGTACCTCTTTTCAATTATTTAACCTATTATAGTTAGTTGTTATGTGGTTTAACGGCCTTTCCGGAAAGATCGTTGGTAATCACCTAAGCACTCCATCGCATAAGGGATAATGCATTTAAGTAGTACCCTAGAAGAAACTTTGTACTCAGAATTCAAAAGCAATATCCCTCTATAATTTTCACGTTTTGTCTTGTCTCTTTTTTTGTGCAGTGGTATGATAATTGCCTCATTCCAGATATTCGGTACTCGTTCTTCAAACCTTATTAGCTGACATAATCTGTAAATTACTACGTGCAGCTCCTCGCTTCCATATTTTATGAATTCTGCTGAGATATTATCAGTACCCGGTGCTTTCCAATTTTTCAGGCAAAATATTGCAATTTTTACTTCTTCTAAATTAACATCCTCTAAGCGTGACTCTGCTCTTTCATATTCGGTATGTACTACTGGCTGTGCTGGCATCATACCATTTAGTATTTTTTAAAAATATTCTTTCCATTTCTCAGCTCTTGACCTTAGCTCCATTAACATTTGTCAGTCTTGGTCTCTAATTGAATTCCATATTGGGTTATATTGCTTAAACTGTTTAATAACTCTAAAAAAGTTTTTCCTTCTCCCTAAATTTTAAAAATGTGATGATAATTAATTGATTTTGAATACTTAAATAATATGATTCTTTTAAGCTACGGATAAAATAACTTTTCTATTGCAATAGTTTTTGTTGGAATTTTAAATACACGCGCCATAGGTTTATGTGAAATTTGCATATCTATTTTTAGGTATTTATACGAGAGCAGCGCTTCAAAGTAAAACGCACATCAGTCATTTATATATATTGAATAGGTATTTGTTATATTTTTCATATGTTACTCTCATACTGATACTAAGACGCCATAATGAGAATATTTTAAAATTGATTATAGTTACCATTTATATCTAATTATAAATGCATTGTAGCATATGGATTTTCGAATTTCAAAAATAACATAATAAAATTACCAAGTCCTTAAATTTCATAGAAAATATTTTTGAAAAATAGTCTCTAGACTTAAATAGTATAAATAATAAACATTTTCATTTAGTGATTTTTAATAATTATTATAATAAAAAATATTTAGAAAAAATTAATTAAACAGTTATAATTTATAAAACAATATAATCAGAAATTTATATGTTCAACATTCTAATATTATTATTATTATTATTATCATTATACATATTCTAATAATTTATAAGCATGCGCGAATTTCATAAGCAATTATAAATGGTTTTTGAGTGTCTTTCACTTATTATAATTCCATATACTGTATAATAATAACTTATAATCACTATTAGTAAATAGGCCTTTGTATTTTATGTACAATTATCTTTGTTATTTGCAGAAGTATACAAGTATCTAACTCGGCTAACTCTATTATTACATTTACAATTTTTCTCGCACATTCTAACAAAAATGTTATATACACTTGTACAAATCTAAAATTTTCTATTAGATCGTAATCATTAAATATTGGCATATCTATATAGTTGATAAAAATCTTTTTTCTAATGGACTGGCCCGGAGCAACGTTGTGCCAATCCGGTCCATTAAATTTTGAGTTTTGCTGGTAAACCAATGTCATGCAAATTCTAATTTCGGTCATGCAAAATCATGTTAATTACGTGATAAATATTTGTACAAAACAAATTTGATTTTCCTAATGGGCCGGGCTGTCGCTATGTACGTTAATATACATGATAAATTTTAATAAGCAAACACAAATCAATAAAATGTATTATAATAACTGATTAGAATACAAATAATTTATTATTTAAAATAAACCAAGGTGATTGTTATTACATATATTTATAAATCATAAATAAACCGCATTAAAAAAGATTCCAATATAATAGCTATCAAAAAAAAGCTGGTATGTTAAAGTGTCTAATAATAATTAGCTACAATTAAATAAAAATGATTTGTGTTACCTACATACTATATTTATAAACTATCGAAGGACAGCATTAAAAAAATAACTAATTAATGACTACACCTTTAAAATCCAATAAAAAGGGGTTACAAACCAATACAAACCGGCTACGAACGAATAGTAAAAAGAAATTCAAAATTCGAAATTGAGGGGCCGGGGAAATGTACCTAATTTTTTGTATTATATTATCAAATAAATGTACACAAACGTATACTTATGCTTTTCGTGCAATAAGCAAAAATTGCAGAGACTTGGGGTTAATTTTTTGTCCCCACAAAATAACTGTGGATTTTGAAAGGGCTATAATTAATGCAGTTTCTGATATGTAACTGCAAACCAATATTTCAGGATGTCGATTTCATTTAATTCAATCTAGGTACCGCAAAATACAAGAAATTGGCTTATTGAATCTATTTAAAGATGAGTAATCTGAAATTGGTAAATGGTTACATAATACAAGTATATTTGGCTTATTATTTCTGAATCGGGAAGACATAAGTGATTATTTCATCGACGACTTTTTGAATGAATGTCCGATTGATGAAAGGTTGGAAAAGTTTGCTGACTATTTTGTGGAAACATATATTTCTGAACTTTGTGTTTATCCTCCAAAACTTTGGACACTTGTATCTTCAGAACTTACACACACAACAAACGCCTGTGAATCATTTCATGCACATTTTAAAAATAGTTTTTATCGACATTCGCTATCTATTTTACAATGGTTAAATGTTTTAATCGAAGAAGTCCAAACTGAAGTTTAATGCAAATTAAGAAGCGTCGATGAACCCAAAACACCGCGAAATCAAATTTTAAAACGATAAAATACCAATGTTTAATTGATTAGTATAAAAGGGTAGAGATATGCTGATATGCATTTGTCAAATCAATATCATATAACTATAAGAAATAAAAAATGTCGTGATTTTGACTTTTGTAATAACATTATACAATATTCTATGAATGTTATTTGACATATATATGACAATTATTTTAAGTATTATCACTTGATTCTGTTGTTTTTTTTTAATATATATATATATTTAATTAATAATCTGATTTTTGAATTATTTTAAGTAAAAATTGAATGTGTTATTTTTTAAAAAAATATAATATATTTAATTAATAATCGATTACCTAATTATTTTTGTTATTTTAATAATCTTAGCCAATTATCAATAAGTTCACATGTTTTGATGGGTTACCAAAATATACAAATTGAAATTTATGGTGGTGGAAAGGGGAAATTTATATTATTGTACTGTAGGTAAACGGAAAGGTTGATTTTGGCGGAAAAGTAGATCACCCACATAATTATATTACCAACAACCCTAAATTCTATAAATACCTACGCGCGACTGGGGTAGTTATCACATACTTAATTGATATTGATAAATTTTGTGCTTAGAGCGTGTGTGTAAGTCCAGAGTTCAGTTACTTTATAATAATCGTCTGTCAATATACAATTATCATGACTCATGAATCCATGTATAATCATGATTAAATTCATAAAAATAATAATTTATTAATTCCACATCTGATATAACGGTATAGTAATTATTAGTATTGGAGTAACACACATCTATTATTTCAATAATTCATATTAAAAACAGACTCGAGTGCAAATAAGAATCAAAAAAGTATATATTATTAATGTATTCTATATATACAATTCAATTTAATTAAAATAACAATCAATTGCAATTTATTAAATTTTTTAGTGTACAGTATTGCTTTAAATTTAATGAATTTCATAAATTGTTTTTTCTTTATTCAATAAATATATTCATTTTAACACAGTTTTGGCAACGCAACACATTTTTTGGAAGGGTGGTGGTAGTACTCTTAAGCAAGTATTAATAAACTAGGTATTTGTGTTCTTCAATTCTGTATTTTGAGATAATAACTATTGGTCTGATTATAAAGCTTAATGAAAAACAATAGCCTAATACACAATAGTACACTATTTAATATAATATTATACAATATATTACCTATTTATATTTTATTATCTATTTACACCAATACTTTTTATAATTGTACAACATAACTTGGAATAAATCTCAGCTCCACTGTTTTCATTCAAATTAAATATACAATATATATTGTAATTAAAAATGAATATCATTTAAATATTATATGTATAAAACAAATCCTATTACATTGTACCTTATAAGTAATAATAATATTGATCAGATAATAAGTATCCATCTCGGTTCGATAAGTACCTATACTTAATCTACTCTATATACATTGTAGCGGGCATGTAGTATATCATAATAATATGCATTATTACAATAATGTTTTTGAAATTAAATAGTGGTTATCAATAGATTATTGGTAACAAAGTAGAATTATTCTTAATAACAATAATACGCTATATTATTATTATGTAGAAAATTATTTGAGTAAAATATTAAAAGCATTTTATGATGTCTATCAATAATTTTATTTCAGAATTATATCACAGCCAGTCACAACTAACTTACAGTTCTAATTTTTATTTTTATAAAAGTTTTAGAATTTATTTAAATTTCAAAAACATATTCATCATTGATGTTCATAAAATTAAAAAAAAATGCATTTACATGTCTCTATATAAAATTTGTAAATTAATCCTCAAATAAAATGAATTAATAATAAATTAGCTACTACCATAAGTTATTAATAATTATAAGTATTTTTATTTTCACGTATTTGATGTATTAAAATATCTGTCATTATTTTTAAACTATTTTTAAGTCAATACTAAAAATTAAAAAATAAATTACCGATTATAATTCTTAAATTGTTTGAAATTAATTAAAACTTAAATTGGAAGTATCTGTGTAGTTTAAATAATATTCTCTACCTTTTAATATTAACACGGGAAATTCAAACAAAATTATTTTTAAAAATAAATGCTTACAAAATAGATCATAGTTTTTATGTATACAGTAACGTGTTAAATCTCAGGAGTTATTGACTATTGAAAACATTATATGTACATTAGAGTTGCAGATTCATGAAAAAAAAAATAAATATTTTAAATAATAATCACATCTCTCATAAAGAAATTAAAAGTAAATATTCAACGAATAATTATACTAAATATGTGGCTGTGGTGTATTTAGTTGTCTATTTTATGTTTCTTTTAAACTTAAATTCAAATTAAAAAATTAATAAAATGATGTGTGCAGACATTGATCTATTACTAAATAAGTTTATTTTGTTATTAACCTTTAATATTGTCGTTTTCTATGAGTTATTTTTGTAAACCGATCATATTTTGACTATATAATAAAAATTGCATCAATTAATTCGGTATACATCATGAACTATTTGCAGTATTATTTTGGTTTCCATATCAAAATGACATTTTGATATAGATCACGTGTGACAAATATAATATATTGGACGTAAATCGATGTTTGGCATAGTCTTTAAAATATTAACACTTTAATTATAAATCATATTATAAATGACTAGTAAAAAGGAAATATAAAAACATTTTTCAATCCATTAAGTTTAATTTCAAACATATTTAGAATTAAACTATTTTATCTATTTATAATATTATTCTTGGACTTTAAAGAACACACATTATGTATTAATTATAAGTTTAAAAAAATAAAAAATTATAATTTTTTACTTTGAAAATTAGTTCTTTATTTTAATAATATATTATTAAATTATTCATTAAATGTATATTTTAAATAGACTTAGAATATTTCTATAAATTTAAATTTGAAACGAATACTTTGCTAGACGATATATTCACACGTTAACATGTATATAATTATATTTATAATTCAGCTCAATAACCAAAAATACAATTCTGAAATTCAAATGTAGTGAAATTTGTACATTACAAAGGTTCAACGGCAATAAAGAAAATTCTTAATATAGAGAAATTCGTTAAATAGAAAAACATTAATTTGGTTCTAATTTGATTGTGGTTCTCAAAAATATTTCAATAAACAAAAAATGTTATAAAATATGAAAGTTCGTTACCTATATAACTATATAGAAGTTTCACTGTAATTGATAAACTATAATAACTTCAGAATAATAAAGTCAACAGAATTTCCATCACAAAATAACAAATATTTTGTTATTATTACGTCAATCCATAACTAGCATATATGTCTGTTCTAAAGAGTGTGATCCAAGACTTTAAGACACTCGTTATTTCAAAAAGTATTTACGTTTTTGGAAATATTTTTATTACACGGAATAAAGTCATTATAAAACACCATTATTTTCAAAAACAAATATTTTTTAAGTATTTTTACTTTATTGAATTACAACATACAGTTTTAATTTTATAATCCAAAGCAGAATAATTTTCTGAGTATTTTGATATATAAAAATTGAATTTTGGACGAATTTTTTTTTTGAGTTATAAGTATTTAAAGTTTAGATGAGCGGAGCAGTGGGTCAAAATTTTGTGGGGTACCCGCTTCCACCCCACACTTAAAAAAATAAAGCTAAAACTATTAAAAAAAAAAAAATGTTTTTTTAAAAAATGTTGTTTTGTAACAATTTCATACCATGTAACAAAAATATTTCCAAAAATGTTAATACTTTTTGAAATAATGAGTGTCTTATATTAAATGGATATATTAGTATATGTTAGTATACATATATTATATATATTATATATTTTTGTATACATTAGTCCTAAAATATGAAATTTTAAATTATGAAAAATATAAAAATAAAATCGTTTAAAATATTTGACCGTAACAATATTTATTTTATTTGCATATAATAAAAATACTTTCTACATGTAGGTATGCAAAACGTGAATATTGTGTAAATTTGACTTATGGAATGTTAATAATTAGAATACAAAAGATCAACATTATTCGAAACTAGAGTTAACGAATCTAGAAAATCCAACTAGATATCATATTACATCCAGATATTTATTGAAGTAACGTAATTTATAACTAATAATCAAATAATAATTTAATTCTTGAATTGTACGTACAATTTTAAATTAAAATAATAAAACAAATTAGTATGACCTAAAATGGTTTTTTTTTAATTATTTTTTCTGTTTCTTTAGTAATTTTATAGAAATAGAAAATCTTAATATATACACTGATCATTTTATCATACAGCATTTATAAAACAAATTCAAAATGGATTCATCGCTCCACTCAGAATCTAAAACAAAATATATATACATTAACTCCGTATTTATAAAAAACAAAAAAAAAACTAATTTACGTTATTAATAATAATACGACGATTATGCATTTTACAATTAGATCGGGTAATATAGAATTAAGGTTTTTAAAAATAAACAGACAAAATAGATTTATTCAATCTTGTTTTAAACAATTATTACTCATTCGACAAATAAATAATATTTACCTATAGTATGTATGTATAAATTTAAAACCTTATTTGTCACAAAATATTCAAAAAAAATGCCCATAAAACGAACAATGCGAAAAATCTTTTTGTCACATTTCAGGAAGATAATTAATTAAATCAAATAAATATATAATGTCATTATATACCTAATTCAATCAATTGTCAATATGTCATGTGGATCGGACTTGGGTGAAAGGTACAGAGTAAACGGTATACTTATTCTTATTTTTGAAATACTTCAGCGTACTAGATACTTCTTTTAAATTGAATACAAGCCAATATAAATCTGCAAAAACACAAATCGTTTTGAAACTTTTTTTCCAATTCAAGCTTTGAATACGAAATTCTCAAATAGCAATAAATATATGCATAAAACGTATTGTCACCCAAAGATATGATATAAAATTTCCAATATTGGAGCTCGGGTGAACGTACCAGCAAAATGTCGTTCGACACACCTGCAGCTATACAAGGTGATTCACCAAGCATGCTCATCCCATTTTTCCTTTAATAATGGATTTATTCAAATTTTGATTCATGGAATTTTTAATTATGCATAGGAACCATATTTTAAATATTTATATTTATTATACGATTTAGAACTTGTGGCAATACAAACTTTCTTTTAGCATATGAGAACAAACTTTTTTTTATTGTAAATTGTTAAGCAGATGATTATTTTGAAAATATTGATATTTCTGAGTTATTACAATTTTTATACTAAGAATAATTATACTTAAAGAAGGTTTTATAAAAATATAATCTAGTATTCATAATACTAGGACAATGTTAAAAAGTTATAAAATATTCATAGTTTATTTACTATAATTTTTAAATTATCGTAGCATACAAATATTCAAAACCTATTATTAAAGGCCAATTATCCTTAATAAGTACTCAAAATGAAATAAATCAAAAACTACTTGTTAGTATTTCGATTTTAACACATTAACATTTTCAAAAAGATCACCTGCTTAACAATTTACAGGAAAAAAGGTAATTCTTGTTTGAAAAATGAGAATTAGTATCGCCACAAAAAAACTCAATATAATTCTAATAAAAAGTCTAAGTATTTGAAAATATGGTTTTTAAATATTATTGTATTTAAAAATTAAAAAAAAATTTGAATAAATTAATTATTAAACTGTTTATTAAACTTATTCCTAACATAAATTTCATGGATTTAAAATTATATTTTGATTTTTATAATTTATTTATATATATATATATATATATATATAAATTATAATTATCTGAAAAATCAAATATTATTTATGTTATTTTTTTCTGTATTCTGAATAAGTTCTAAATTGTAAACTGTGGCAAGTGTTTTGCATTATTTCTATATTTGAAATTTCAATAAGTATTAAAATAACGTAATAATTACTATGTTATGAGTAAATAACGAAAAGGTTTAATATATATAATGTATACTGTACAGTATTAAGTTGTTATAAATAATAAATTATTATATTTTGATTGTTAATTAACAGAAAATATGTTTATATAATATTATTATTAAACAGAAACGTTATAGAACTATAAGGGTAATCATGGGAGTTTTGTTGAATTTTAATACTACTGTAATTAATATAATTACATACATTTTTAAAATAGACCTCCATTATATTATATTATTTGTCAAGCTTTAATAAAAAGGTATGATAATTAATTTTATATGAAAGAAAATTAACTTATCTTGAACTAAGTTAAGTTACTTTTTTTCAAATTAACTTTTAACGAGTTAAATAAAAAATAAAAATAAATTTTAACTTGTAACTTAACTTAAATTTTTCTATATTAACTTCACTTAACGAGTTAAAAAAAAAATAGTTAACTTGCCCAGCTTTGTAATATTGTATTAGTGCTGCATTTATTTTTTTTATCTAACCTGTACTTTGTAGGATAATAAATCAAAAAATAAACAAAAACTGATTTCTCATGAAAACTTAACCCATAATTTCATGGTTACTCGAACGATAACTCGAAGCACGTTGCACATATTATACAGATTATGTATACGTTCTTTGATAAATAATGTTTCTTTATAGAATTCTACCTGTGTAAAAATAGTTGTATAACATAATATATTTTTTTTTAATTTTAAAATAAATATTAAAAATCAAAACCATCATGCGGTATTAGAACAAAATATCATAAATAAAACTATCGCATAACAATATTATATTTGCTTAAACAGTAGTTATTATACTTATTTAATTAAAATCTCGTTTTTAAAATAAATTTAAAAATAATTTATTTCAAATGAATCTAATTTTTAAAGTTTGTTTAGTCGCTTTTTATCAGTTAAAAAGTTTGATATTGTAAATGACAAATTGCAATCAGTATGTGATTATTTTTAAACCAAGAGTATCCCTAGGCACCTCCCCTCGCCACATCCCAGCCACCCATAACGATGCCAATCGTATAAATAGATGTGTGTCCAAATGTTGATATTATAATATCGTTATAACTTTTATTTTGATTCAGGCGATGTCCGTATTGTTGTCCAGCAGTTGACAGCCAGCTTTTGAATAAATATGATCGGCGGCGGCGGTGTCGTTAACGACACGTCCAACAGCACGCTATCCATCGACGAATACGACTACTCGGAGCGACCGGAAACGTACATAGTTCCGGTATTGTTCGCGTTCATATTTTTCGTGGGCACAATCGGCAATGGTTCTCTGGTGTTGATATTCATCCGGCACAGGCACATGATCAACGTGCCGAACATATACATACTAAGCCTGGCGCTGGGAGATCTGCTGGTCCTGTTGAGCTGCATACCGTTCACGTCCACCGTCTACACGGTATGTGTCGATTCTCGGGTCTTAACACAATGATAACAAGATAAATATTTAGAATTAAAAAAAAACAACATTATTACAAAGTGTGTACGCAGACTTTTTGGTTATAGTGTATATGCACAGATTATTATTATAAATATTTTATAAAGGTGTACACTCGTGGTATATACCCACTGCCATTGTACAGGTAATTAAATGCAGATACTTGTGAGTGTTTGAGCTGGAATTAGCAATTATTCACAGTGAGTGGGTATAGATAACGTGACTTCGAATAAAAACAATATTGACAGTTAGTTCAGTTTTACGTGTTACTGTTTTCAATAGATCAACAATAATATATTGAAAGTATATTTTGTTTTTATAATAATAATGGTTATTAAATAATAGACTTTGGTTTACTAATCTGAAATCAATAAACGTTAACAAAATAACTTAAATTTTAATAAGTATAGTAAATTAAATATTTAGAATTCACAGATGTGAAAAAAATCAATCTCCGTGTCTTATATTTTATGTGGCCTCAAAATAGTTTTACAAATACAAAAATATGTGTTTACTTTATTTATGATAAACAACATTTAAAAAAAAACTGTCTTATAAACAGTATAGTGTAAAAACCATTAATCGTTCATTTCAAAATAATAGTAAACGTTTATAATCTGTCATTTACCGTCGTGATCAAAGTGAGATGATTTCTTACTATCATATTTTGTTCGGCTTATTTTTAAATATATGTAATACGGCGTAATGTATAGGCAATATAGGTACACATGTGCACAGAATTATAAAAATGTTTGCAAGTGGGTACCGCTCTGCTGCAGGTACAGTAGGTGTCCAATTGGCTCACTTTAATGGATGTATTAAATTTTATTCAATGATATAAATCATTGTATACAAAAAATAGTTCTGAGCGAAGACGATCTAATAGTCTAAATAACTAAGGGTATTTTAAGAAATTATTGCTGCTAAAATAATTAATTTTACTATTAATAATACAGTAAGTTAAATTAATTTTTGCAGAAAACATTACATTAAAAAATTTAATTGGGTATACAAAATATAATAATATACTTTAAAAGTTTCAAGCACACACGAAAAATATTTTTAAATTACAACTAAATAAATATCATTGTTATTTTTCATTTAAATATCCAATTTCGTATAAATTTAAATTTAAAATATCTATAAAAAATTATTTTTTCATTTTTTTTGAAATTTTACATTATTAAATACTTACGAAAAACTTTATTTTTAATTTTCAATCCTTAAATATAAAAACTAAATATTTTATAAATTTTTAACTACAAATTAATTTGAAAATGTTTGATGATGAATTTCGGTCAAAATTTGAAGTTTAAATGTCATCTAAAAAAATTATGCCTATGTATTTTTATTATTTTAAACCTGCTATTTTAATAACTTATAAAAAAATCTTGTATTAAATTTGACCCAACGAAATTTTTTTTATCGATATTTAAAGAAAAAAAATTGAAAAAACTCTAAATTTCTTAAGCCTATAATTAGCTTTAAAAAAAAGTCAAAATATTCTTAAATTTATTTTGTGTATAGAAAATGATAATCTAAACATTTTGTAAAAAATTCAAATGTCTTCAATTATTCCTTTTTGAATTACATTAAAATAAGTAAACTGTTCCTGGAGAAAACAGGCGGATATCCAATGTCTAATTTCAGACGGTCATAAAAAATTACATTGACTTTCCGGTAAATTTTTTTTTTAAAAAGGTAGAGAAACTTACAGAAATCTTTGTGTTAAATTTTCAAATCATAGATTTGAAGAGAAAAGTTTTTATGAATTTCTTCATCAAAAAAACTGCAATATGTCGTGATTTTTGCGTATTTTCTCGAAATTTCAACTTTGTTTCTAAAAAACTATAGAGACTTAAGCTCAACTTTTTTTTTAATTTTCACTTACAACAAGTTATGAAAATCTTTGTATTAAATTTTCAATTTTTTTGGCCGATTAAAAAAAATTTATTGGCAATAATAAAAAAAAAAAATACGAAAATTGATTATGCTTATAAGTAGCTAAAAAAAAATTCAAAATATATTGAAAATTTTATTGTGTATTGAAATTGTTTATATAAATATTTGGTGAAATATTTCATATATCTACTGTGATGACTTTTAGTGTTTCACTAAAACACAAAATCAATTTTTTCAAAAATGTGCTTTGCAAAAAAATCCCAATTTTTCCTTAATTTTTTTTTCGTTTTTCCCGGTGCATTTAAAAACTTTTGGGTATTTTTTACTTTTGACGCCCCAAAGTACCAACTAGATTTACTTTCCTGTCTGAAAAGATACTGGTGAAGGCATTTGGAGTAATTTTACTGCCCTTAAAGGTGATGACAGACACACAAAAAAAAGCACACTTCATGGTAAAATCAATGCATTCTTTACTCAGCTCAGAATATAAAATGCATTTTAAAATATTCAATAATTGAAGCATAGTATAATTTAACAATTTGTATAATATACCTACATTATATTTTTTTTTCCACTTTAACATGCGCCCATATTTATGATTTAGAGTGAAAAAAAATTCGAACGATATCGAATAATATAATAAACCATTTAAATAGATAATTAAATTTACTTGCCCGGAAGTCCCTGATCGATTTACGGGAGTTGTGTAATGTACTGGAGTATAAAATACTGTTTTTGATTGATTATAAAATTTTATAACAGGGTTTGGCGTACTACAATAGACCATTTTGCTTGTTAAAGCGTTTAATACAGAGTTTAAAATGTGCCTTTTTATTATCCACAGCTGTACTTATAAAAAACATTCTTTTATTAATACTTTTGATTTCTCAATACCATTCATTAAATAGAAAAAATATGTTTTTAATATAAAACCAATACAAAATTAAAACTTTATAATTTTTGATAATGGATTTACGTTTTAAATTTGAATAATATAATTTTTGTCTTATAAAATAAGTATTTATATGTTCACTGACTTTAAGATTACAAAAATGTATTATTCTTATATTAATCTGTTTATTAAAATCATAATACATGATTATATAAATAATTTTTAATTAAAAAGTTTTTAGCAGGATTTTAAATTATAAAACCACATATTTTGTTACATTAACATCACAATCGCCTATTTTATATTTAAATTACATAGTAATACCAAGAAAAAGTTAAATCCTCTAGTATGCGCTTACAAAAATTAATTAAACCATACTAAGCCAATGAATTTTCTCAGTGAAGGAATTCCTTATACCGTGAAGACATGTCTTATTAATTATTTTTTAAGCATCATTGGTTATTTGGGTACAATATATATTAATATGAAAGTGGATGTAAGAAACCATTATAGATTACAATTACATTCTTTATTATTCAATATGTAAACCAAAAAATATATAACAAATAAATACATTGATAATTAATTATAATTATACAAATATACACTTAGAATTATTAATTAGGCGATAAATGTAAGAAATCGTATTTATTCAACTAATTGCTAAGAGGTTCTTATTTAATTTATTTCCATTTATATTTCAAATATCATTTAGCGAAAATTTAATTATATTAAGAAATTATAAAAGTAGACAGCTTTACACATTTTTAATTGAAATATTTCAAAAGTAATTATATTTCTAAAAATATTGGTCTGTTAAAGATTCTTAGACGAAGAATCAATAATATTGTATTATTGAAATTTATTTTCAACTATAATGAACCATAATTCATTATATTAATAAGCAAATTAAATCAATCTTCTTAAATCGACATTATAAATCCTTAAAGTAATTTATTATGTTTATTAAGTTTTATAGTATTTAAATAATTATTTAATTATCTTTTACAGACATATTGCTTCAACACTTTTATCTATGGTACATAATATTTTTCTACTTATAAATACAATAAGTAAAATATATTTTGTAATATTCTATGTATAATAATAGTTATACATAATTTATAACACAAAAATAATACATTTATAAAATGTAATTATCGATGAGTGTTGGTAAAATTGATTTTCAGATTAGACAAGAAATGAGTTTATATTAATATAAGTACAATGTGTCACGAAAATATTGACCCATTTAGCCTTATTTAATAAAATAACAAGAACAAAATGCATATTTTCATTAATTGGGTATAATAGTCACCTACTGGTTTGTTATGACCTCGCCCAAATATCTGAACAATTTATCGCCGCGCCGCTCAGAATTGTCATTCCCCCTCCCCCTTCACCATATAATACTATATAATAATTTTGATTATAGTACTCGCAGACCGAAAAATTGTTACAATTAAACACTATATTTACTATACTAAATATTATTAAAATTTGCTTTAATCACGTATGACTTAAAGTTTTGTTATATGAATAAAAATAAATAGCATGTTTCTGTAATCGTAAATAATCTTTCGTGAATGGATGGTGAGACGAAATGTTTTTCAGATAACCATCGATGTGGTAATAAACCAATATCAGTGGCGGTTCGTGGCCGCTGACGAAGGGAGTACGACAATACGAAAAAGTTCTCTGTCTCAGAATACTATAACAATACAATAACACACATACGACTTACTTTTATATAAAACGAATATTTTATGGCTTAAAAATGATAACTGGTTAATCAATTGTATAAAAACATAACGTTATCGATGGATAAACTGCGAGCGTATGAATTTAAGATTCAAAGATTTCGAGATTTATTCTTGATATTATTATTGTTTATTAAATGTTAGTACACGATCGCGGTTTAAGTGTATACACACGCACACGATCAAGCACGTCGCTATGAGTATTTGAATTCTCGTTTACGGATCGGACAACGTCGCGTTTTGTCCCTACATAGCTGCCTAAAACACACTTGCCACTAAGTGCATGTCAGCATATCGGATTATTGTACAACTCCCATGAAACTAAAATACGCGCGTCGCACACGATGACAAGTCAAAATTAATAGTGAGATTGTATGTTACTATTTTCTAATTATAATGATTTATACCAATTGAACAATACAATTTTCATTAATTTAAAATAAAATTGTAATTTGTCCTTTTCTTGAGTTTTACGCAAGAGGTGCGATCGTCCTGTCGTTCAAGCCACGATCCGACACTGGGTAGTACCTAATGGCAACTGTATATAATGCATTTTAACTATATAAGTTGTATACATATTATGTGAAAAATCAAAAAAATATGTTTTGGTATGAGTTTTAATAAGATCTCATTAAATATTAAATTTAAATTAATTATATATAAATAATTTATGCAATTATTGAATACAAGTTCGGCCCGAGTTCAGTTCGTCTAAAAAAAAATCATGATTCCTAACATCATTATAAAAATTATACTCTGTTTACGCGCTAATGGGTGTAGTC
Organism: Pentalonia nigronervosa; assembly: GCA_014851325.1. Taxonomy (NCBI): domain Eukaryota; kingdom Metazoa; phylum Arthropoda; class Insecta; order Hemiptera; family Aphididae; genus Pentalonia; species Pentalonia nigronervosa. The sequence goes on along the minus strand of JACXSJ010001071.1, from coordinate 54,695 downwards.
ATATTTAATATTATTAAGTTTTGTTAGTACGTTAACGATTAAAATTCGTATTGTAATTCACAATATAAAATATTGAAATTATAGTTATACGTTTAAATCAAGTTATCAATGAGTACTTTAAAATTTGCAAAATTATGTTGATAATAATAGTAAATGTGTTTAATTTTTTAGAATTACATAGAAAATAATTGTTTACAATAATCGGTCAAGTAATAAATTATTATTTGTTTATTACCTATATACATGTATCTACTGTATATACTAAGTCTAATAATCGACTATCTCTTATAAAACAACAACACCTTATGCATGTAGACAAATGATAAATTAAATTTTATACCAGAATGTTTATCTAAAGTTCTATATTTGCAAAAGCCTTAAAGTTAATATGTTGTTGTAATAAATGTGATAATAATATAATAAAATATATTATAATGAACATAATATAATTAATTTACCATAATTGTTACACACACATTTACACGTACTATAAACGAACGCATTTAGTAATTAGCCTTTATTATATTTCTCAAAAATGGTCGGTGACAAGTCTAGAGACTGAAACCGAAAAGATACGGTTTAGGAGCAAGAAACCTTAGAAAATATTAAAAATCAGAACCTAACCGAATCTCTTATTTAAATATTTTAGAAATCAGAACTTCACCGGAACCTTTTTTTTTTTTTTAGTATTAAAACCGAAGCTTAACTGGAACTGACACTTTTATATTTTTAGTTTTTAAATAATAACATTAAAGTATTTTATAATATATAACTATTTAATAATATTAAATTGTTATTTACAAATAATAAACATAAAAAAATCTACACACTTTTTAATAATAACATTTTGTCATTTTATAAAAAAAAGAGTATACACAAATATTTAATTAATTATAAATTATAATTTATAATAAATATAATACTTTACATTAATTAATAATTAATAATAATTTACAACTAATATAATAAATTATATAAATTATACAGTACAATCTGCAATATATGAATAAAAAAAAAAAAGATTAAGGGTTATTTAAAAGGAAGACGTGCATTAAGTGGCGGAGTGTATTTTTTTTTTATTTTTATAAATTTTCCTTAGTCCTAAACGATTGAATAGTTATCTGATTGAAAATCGATACTAACCTACCATAATTAGCATTAAGTGACACTTCTAGAAACATTATTTTTTAAAGAATCAAAACGGAACCTAATTTTTTTCATACAACCTAAAACGAAATCAAAGTTTTAATTTTTTCTAAAAACTGCAAAGAACCGTAAATATCATTTTTCAAAACCGTAAAGTAATCGTAACTAAAATTTTTGATTTCCTAAGAACCGAAAAAGTCTTAAATGTTCCAGTGCCCGGTATTAGATTTGCCCCAAGGCAAAGACAACTGTTGACTGAATCCGGTATATCCTACAATGTCAATTGTTTCGAAGTAAAATGTGTACTTAGACGATAACAATATAATTTATTGACACCGATTCTGTTTGACTATTACGTAATTTTAATATTTGTGTACCGTTGCCGTTGCCTCGCAGGTGCCGTCATGGCCATTCGGATTGACCATCTGCAAGGTGTCCGAGACCACCAAGGACATATCGATCGGAGTGACTGTATTCACGCTGACCGCCCTGAGCGCCGACCGGTTCTTCGCCATCGTAGACCCGATGCGCAAGCTACACGCGTCCGTGGGCGGCCGCCGGGCCACCAAGTTCACCGTTACCGTGGCCGTGACCATATGGTGCCTGGCGGTGGCGTGCGCCGTGCCCGCGGCCACCAACTCGTACGTCCGGCAGTTCCGGGAGAACAACGTGACGCTGTTCGAGGCGTGTTACCCGTACGCCGAAGAACTGGGACCCACCTATCCGCGGCTGGTCGTCGTCATCCGGTTCCTGGTCTACTACGTGGTTCCGCTGTCCGCCATAGCGTGTTTCTACGCCATGATGGCCCGGCACCTCATCAACAGCACTAGAAACATGCCCGGCGAGGTACAGGTGAGTGTCAATGGTCTAGTAGATATACCGCCCTCGAAAATATGAAATGAATCCTCCCTCTACTGCATACACGACAAAATGTTCAATATATTTTGAATTTTTTTTTTTTTTTTAGCTATTTATAGGCAGAATCAATTTTCGGATTTTTTAATTTTATTTTTATTATTGTCGATAAAAATTTTTTCAATCGATCAAAAAACTTGAAAATTTAATATAAGGTTATTCGTTACTTGTTGTAAGTGAACATTTAAAAATAAAAGTTGAGCGTAAATCTCTAATAGTACATCTAAAGTTAAAATTTCGAGAAAATATTTAAAAATTACGACATTTTGCAGTTTTTTTTTTTTTATTAGGAAATTCATAAAAAGTTTTCTATTCAAATATAAGATTTGAAAATTCAACACAAGATTCTCTATAAGTTTTTCTATCTTTCTAAAAAATAAAAAGTTTATCGGTAAGTCAAATTAATTTTTTTTTTTTATATTGATCTTATTGATTGATTTTATTATTTTGAAAAACTCTATTGTTTTTCATTCGTTTAAACTAAATTTTATGAGCGTCTGAAATTAGACATTGGATATTCACCCATTTTCTCCAAGAACAGTTTTCTTATTTTGATGTAATTCAAAAAGGAATAATTGAAGACGTTTAAAATTTTTATAAAATGTTTAAATTATCTTTTTCTATACACCAGATTAATTCAAAAATATTTTTTGATAATTTTGAGCTAAGGTACAAAAAAATTTTGATTTTTTCAATTTTTTTTCTTTAAATATCGATAAAAAAAAATTCGTTGGGTCAAATTTTTTAAAAATTAATACAAAAATCATCATAAGTTTTTAAAATAGCAGATCAAAAAAAAAATAAAAATACATAGACACAATTTTTTTAAACGGAATTTAAACTTCGAATTTTACCGAAATTCATTATCGAACATCTGAAAATTGTTTTGTAGTTAAAAATTTATAAAATGTTCAATTTTAATAACTGAAGATTGAAAATTTTAAAAAAGATTTTTTGTAAGTTATTCTAGATACGGTTTTAAAAATATTTAAGATACAAATGAACACTCTTTTTTTATAAGCATTTAAAGTCAAAATTTTGACCAAATTCATCAAAATCTCTAATGTTTGCAAATTACTTCATAGTTAAAAATGTATAAAATTATCACCACTTTGTGTACCGCACTTGTAATGTATGTACGCGTAATTTTCGCTCCATTTACTGTCACATTTATCTACTCTAAAATAGCGAAGTTTAAATTACATTTTAAACGTGTCGATTCTAAAAAAAATGTTGTTCTTTTAATTATATCCACACACATCGTCTCTCCAGGGACTTCCTCTTAACAGGGGAAACAAGCATATCGTGAGTAAAACGATAGTAAATATTATGATATTATGTCAAAAACTTCTATTTTTTCAAATTTAATTTTTATCTGTTCGTCCTTCTAGATTCTTGACACGTATTTTTAGAGCACGGATACAATTACGACTTTATAAATTTTATCCAATGTTACAGGTATAAACAACTGTTATTTGAAAAATATGTAAAATAAAACATTAAATAAAAAAAAGCGTGATTTTATTTTACGAAAGCCCTTATGTTTTTGAAATAATAGCCCATACTGTAATATATATAGCAGTATTAGAGGCTTTTTTTAAACATTCGTTGGTAATTTATATTAATATCATGTACTATTTTAAGATAAAGTAACAGTAATAGTTTTTAATAGATTCAGTCAAATAAAATAACAGTTAAATAATAATATAATCATAATGTAATAAAAAATCTGACAAACTATTATATAGTACTATATTACTATTAATAATAATAATCACAAAGTACCTATTAAATAAATATGTTGCGGATATCGTATCAAAATACAAGCATTTTTGTAAAATGTAATTTTGTACAACGTGAATTGGGCAAATCTGAAACACATTTAACAATTTTCCTAGAACAAATTGTTCTCAATATTTTTTACCAGTTATTTATCTTATGCAATTTCAGCAGGTAAAGATTACAAAAAATGTAGGAAAGATCACTCTACGAGCCTTCTAAATTCCCGTTTCTAAACGTATTTACTGGGTATTTGATAAATTAAAATACCATTTACGAACGGGTTTTTTTTTTATTAATATTAGAAAATTTACACTCTATACAAATGAGCACAATAAGTAAATGAGACGGAGATGCATATAATATGACTTGAGGGGGGAAATATGAAATATGCTCATGTGTAGAAACTTTAATAAATTAATAAATAATAAATAACAATCCGATTGATTTATTACCTTCGTAATCTATCTTAATATCAATAATTGAAACTATGTACTGGTAACTAACGGACGGACAGACATAATCTAAAACGAACGGAAAGTATATAGGCGGAGAGTGTACCGTCACTATATAATGCAAACTGCATAAAATTTTAGGTTTCTAAATATATGTTAGAACACCTTATATCCTTGTTGTGTTTGTTCGTCTGTCCGTTCGTTGGTTACCATACATAGTTACGATTATTTGTATTAAGATAGATTACGAAGGTATCAAAATATAAGTTTTTATAAATATGGATTCTTACTAGTCAATATTAAAAATCGGTTAAATATTAAGATATTTAATTTATTAATGTTTCTATACATAAACATATTCAAGTCACTAAATTATTTATAAATTGCACGTAATCTGCCTATATAGATGATATTATAACTTATTAAATATCTAATAAACACATTTAGAAACCGTGAATTTAGGACACTCGCAGAGTGGGCTTTCCTAACTTGTTTAATGTTATAATTTATAAGTTATAAATTATAATATTGTCTATGTTATATTCATAATTTATCAAAATTTTAACGAAATTCCTGTATAAAAAATAAGATATAAAAACGATATATAAAACGTATATTGTTTATTAGAAATGTTGTGTGTAAGATTTTTTTCTACAAGTGATATTTTTTGTGGTTAATTTGGTCGAATGTTTTTTTTAAATATTTAAAATACAGTTGCCAAAAATCCGATGATATAACGTTGTTTAAATGATAAAACGATAAAATTTATTTCTAAAAATTAGTAACAACATGCTTCATAACATTACAATATTTGAATTATGACATTAAATATTTTATTTATTCGACGAAGTGTGATAAATCATTTGATGCAACTTACGAGTGTTATATACATTTGCCTCACACCCGTTCTACTTTTTCTAGAGCTGAGTTCTGATACTCTACAGAAACGATTATCGAGGAGGGACATTGCTGCAGTCCCGTGATAAGCTGGTTAGGGAAACCCAAAATCCCAATAACTTTAACCACCTACTGACTATTGATGGCCGACGGGTAATAAAATATATCGATAGGTGCGTGATTTATGATAGTGTGAAATGTATTTTCTTATGATTATGCGATTATTGCATCCTGGCCATCAACGTTTTACAAGTGCAATCAAAGTGTAAAAGTGATTTTATAGTTTTTTTCCCCCATACATTTATAATATTTTTTCCTGTTACCTATGATATATCATATTTTTATGTTGTTATCCAGGATTGCCTTTATCCTTTCCGACTGTCATATAGCCAGGGCTAGATTAAGCCTAATCATACTCAATTATATGATACAATATCGATTAAATATTACTGTGGGTACTATTTACTCTTTATTACAGGGTCTTAAACGTATCACAAAATAAAAATTCAATTAAATAACTAATGCGAAGGATGAGTGGTTTTCATACGACTGTCTAAAACATGCATGGATTAATACAACGGGATAACGGGATAACGATTGTCATAATTGTTTTGGCCTTTTGGGTCCGACCTGGTCAGGAATTTTATATCCTCGTATAGTCCATAAATTTTAATAGTGTAAACCGATTGCTATCGACTGCACATAAATTAAAAAATCCATCCCATCGCGCACTTATGTATGTATATACCCCAACCTCGATGACCGCTCTACTCTATAACAGATTGATTATCGTTTTACTTAGTTTTGATTTCCTAACCATCGGTCAAAACGGTCAAGAACTATAAAACAGTTTGTATTTATATATTTTTTTAAAAGCACTATTTAATAACGCTTCCACGAAAATGTCTAAAACATTTTGTCCTTACATTTTCTTCTATAGTTATATCTATCATACTTAATGTATTTTCGGTCCACGTGATACAGACACTAAGAGCTCAAATGCTTGATGATTGCATCGGAAGATCGGAAGTATAGAATAAACTTTATATTTTTCCTTGTTATTTTATTTATTTTGTGTAGATACGCTCTAAAATAAATTTTATTAAATACATATTTTGAAATAATTATATTAGAATAAAACTAAATGAATACACAAATATATCTCTTTTTACTTTTGCAGACTTAGTGCTAATGACAATAACAACATTTTAAATTTAATTTTGAGTTAAAAAAAATAACAAAATTATGAAAACATCGGCACCATAGAAAGGTATATAATTTCATGGCGCATGCAATCGGGCATTCTTTTTTAAGACACGGAGAAGGGTAAACATATTTAGGTATCAAGATTTACGTTTTAAATAATAATAGAATTTTGAACTTAATTTTAGATTCTGAGCGGAACGATGAATGTATTGATCTACAATGATAAGTGTTTCTTTTCTGTCTATAAACATTTTTTCTAGAAGAAAAATTTTTTTGACAAAATCGATGTATTTGTTTGATATAGCTAAAAAATAGTTAATACATGAAATTATCACTAAATATAACAATATTATTATTTTCTGTACTCTTAAAAATTTTAAAATATCTTTTTGAGTTAATTATATTCATAAAAAATTTTCAGTTTATTTTAGATTTTTATTGTTAGTAAATAATTTTTTGCTGTGTTAAAAAACTTGAAAATTCAATACAAGGTTCCACATAAGTTAGTATTTATGTGATTAAAAAAAAGATGAGTGATATTTCACTCAGTTCAATTTTTATAGCTAAGGAATGAAACAAGGTTTATCTAAGCTGACAAATCATCTTCGCTCAGAATCGTATTTTATTTATCGACAATGATTTTATATTATTGAATTAAAATTTAACACATTCATTTCAGTGACCCATCTAACACCTAGTGTATAGCCAAACGGTACCCACTTGCCTACCTTTTTTTTATAATACTCAATGAATCAGATAATGTTATATCAAAGTAGCATGCTATGTAATGTTATTATACTGAACATTTTTCAGTAAGCACATTGAGTGTTTAAAGTTTATACGTGGAATACAAATTAATATTAAATGCCTGTTATATACCTGTTGTGGTTTTGGTTATTTGACCACAAATTCAAGTTAAAGAAAACTTTAGAAGTTTTCAAAACTTTCTAGTAATTCTATGACTGAGAAAGTTATAATTATCAGTTATTTTTCTATTCACATTAATCATACAATTTAAATTTCTAATCTCATTCCTGAAAAATAAATTATGAAGTTTTTGGCAAACTAACAGATAAATAGAAAGATAAATACAATACGCATTTTGATCTAAATTTCACCACCTATCCCAAAGAAATTTAACACATACTTAATTTATAAAAAGAATCTTATGATTCTTGTTCAACAAAACTTTAAAAGTTAAAAATACATAAAACCCAAAAACATATAATTTTATTAATTTCGGTATACGAGTAGATATACCTACATCGCGTAATTTAATCTCGTCGATTATATATGGTTTATATACCTATAAAGAGTGTTACACACATATGCAATCATGAGCTCACACGAGCGTTATGTTCGAACAATATTATGTGTCTATGACATTTTGAATTAAATTACAAAGTTTGTGCTGATTTGATGGTTTTTTCAATAGGTAGCGAAAACATTGTGATAAGTATTTGCATATTGGTGTAAAAACTGATGATTTCCAAAATAATTTAAATTTAAAACTAGATTAAAGTTATAAAGAACGACATAGCTGCACACGCTACTGAATATTTTCTGTAAACATATTTACAATATATTTTATTACATACGTAAATTATAGCCAATGTAATATACCGTCGACACCTTAAGTCTAAAACGACTGTAACGTGTCTATTTGAAAAATACATTTTGTAGTACTTACGTAATATTTTTATCAGGTCGATTTTAATCACCAGTTGTAAACGTCAAAGAATTAGACGCGCTCGATACTAATCCTACTGAAAAAAAATGCCTGGATATTATTCAAATATATGTTTAGTTAACTGTATAATATTACGCTATAAAACGCCGAAGTCGATACACGTGTGCTGTTGTATATACGATTTTATTAAATATTTCACGCATTTCAAACGTCAAATCCCAATAACATGTAACGTCCCGCTGAGGAAAGTTCGCGGATAACGACACGACGCAAGCAATAAAGAATATATTATTATCTCGATCAAATATTAGAACAATAGACGCCACGGGGTCCATTTGTAATCGAAAGCCCTTTAGGGGGTACCTATACACTGTTGACCGTACACATTACGCGAAATTGGTAAACGGTTAGTGTTTATATGTGAACCCAAGACAATTGTGCGTCTTATATTATTATATGAGACACATCGTGTATGTCGAATGTATAAAACTCTATTCGACATATTGTACTAAATAAACTGTAGAGGCCCAGTGTTTTCCAAAGTAGTACATATCGCCTTCTTGAGGGATGAAAGAGCTATCCAGGTAGGATGGGGACAATGGGTGTTATAAGCTTAATTGGGAGGAGGGGAATTGGATTACAAAAATTGGGGTGGTGACTATTAAGATTTTTTTCAACAACATTATGTAATAATTGTACGTGTGTATTTTATATTTTTGGAATAATCGTTCGTCGTCTGTCGAGGAATAATTTGTGGATATCACAATAACAGTAACAACGTACCTACCTACACTGTTTGACTTTGGAGTGATCTATATTGTCTGAATTCTATTTACATTTAGTATACTCACGGATGCCATGTTCGTTATCATTTATTGTTTTTATTATTGTCTTATTTTTCATATATAATTTTATTTTCGTGTTTTCTACACCATAGCTGAATCGAAGAAAAAATGTAGTCAGTATAATATTTTCTAATTATCGATTCTGTATTTTTTTTTACCCAGTAAAGAAGTTCTCGATAATATAGTGCAACAAACTCAGTCCATTAAAATTAATGAACAAATAATCTTAATACGCAGACTATTAACCCGGCTAAATATATTGTTATATTTAATGTATGTTTGTCTGTCCTCAACTGAGCAATTTTTTTCTTATGACGCTATGTCCGGAAGGTAGGCCTGGAAGCATAGTTCGGACGCTTATTTGGCAGAATTTCTAATTGAGTACCTGTAACTGCCACGCCCGGTTGGGAGATGACGGTCTCGCCGCCTACACAGTTTCTTGTCCAGAGAGCGATGCCGCTCGTGGCCCTGATTCCGGGATTCGAACCGGCGATGGTGCGCATTAGAACCAACGGCTTAGTCTGCTTGGCCACTCCGTCCCCACCAAACAATATTGGACGCATTAAAACATATAAATATAAACTCTACCTCGCAAATTAACCATTTAAAAGCCGGCATCAACATGGAAAGCTATGAGCATATCATGAGTTTTCGCCGACGAATGTACATCGATCACGAAGATTTTCCTAAATTGTCCAGCTCAATGCTAATCACCCTAAACGATAATCAATTTATAGTCTTCTTTACGGACGACAATTTGACTTGTTTCCTGTGTAAAGCTGTTAGCCACACATCCAATAACAGCAAAAAAAACTCCAAAATAAATTCTTCAATTGAACATATCATCAACTCAAATGCATTAAACGCTCTCGATGCCATTAAAATACAACACGCACTAATAGAAAATAATCCTCTTCCCCCTACCTCCATTTTAGCTTGACAAAAATCAGGAGCAAACAACTATGGACTGGACCTTAAAAACCGCTCTTGATACATCTTCCATATCTCTTTCATCCAACCACAATGAAAAATCCATATCAATTCTAACACAGAACGACACTTATAAAAGACCATCTCCGACTCGTCGTCCTCAAAACTACCAGACTCTTTTAATCTTCCCAAACACCACGCTCAAAAAGAAAAAAAGAAAAAAAGAAAAATCTGGTCCTCACAAATATCTACAGCAGCGATCACATACCCATACAAATATTTATTACCTTTTATCAATTATCTCTCCGTCAAACAAAAATGACGTATATTATCCTCCAAGATGGAAAGTTTTAATATGTTATAATATGTCACTGTCAGACCAATGGCCAGAGCTGCCGTGGTCTTAATGTTCAATAAAAAAAATATATATAACATTATACTTTGTGTGTGTAAATAAATCTGCATTTATTATTTTATCGGATTTTTCAAATATCCCTAACAAATTTTTAATCGTTCCTAAATCTTACTAAATCCCATAGGTATTTATTTCACACCTTGTTACAATTCAATTATCGTGGATTGTTATCCAAAAAAAAAAAAAATTATCAACAATTGAAAAAGTGGTCTAATCTTTTCGTAGATTGATGATTGTCTCTTAATACGTATTTATCGTGAGTAAAGCTCCCCAAAATAACATATATAGAATACGAAAACACGAACATATTAGTTCTCAACGACTTGGCCATAAAAATTCTTCAAAAAAAATAATATAATGATACTATAATTTGTTGTGCTTTTACAATGTTAAATTTATTTACAAATATCATCAATATTTATTTCAAGCTATAGTTGTCGTTTTGTAGTAAATATAATAAAAATTTAATGTTATTCTTTTATTATAATATTTAATTCATCGTTCTTTCAAAAAATTGTTTTCTTATTGGAAAAATTCTTTAATAACTTAATTAAAATGTATTCTTCTATCTAAATTCAAATAATATATACAATTACGTAATGGATTCTGTTGGTATATAATATATTGGACCAGCACCATTGTTATTTATTTGTATTAAGAAAACAAATGTTATTCCGTGAAATACATTAAATGTGTTTAAAACAAACGAATTGAATTCCTATTGGTTATTGAGATTTTTAAATGAGTAATTATTGAAAATCGTAAGTCTATTCTTTTATGATTTTCTGACTAATAAAACTATATAACGTCAACTAATTTTGCGAAACACTTATGCCGAAAATGTTTACGTTTGTTTGCAATTCATCAGTTGTTTTTGATATATGCTATGGGAAATCAATGACAAAAATTATGAAATAAAAATAAATAATTGTTATTTGTTTAGTTTCATAAACTATTCTAATTAATAAAATAGACGGATACCAAATACCACTACAATATTTAGTGAATAATTATCTATCATTATATGCTCTTGAATAAATTTTATCTTGTAATTAAAAAAATGATTTCGACATTCATTAATAAACAAATAAAATTTTATTAATACAAAGTATTATAGTATGTAAATATATACATAAATTTAATATACAATATATTGTATTATAATAAATATTAGATTTTTTTTTTTTGATATCAATCAACTAATATCTGACGATTAAAATTAATTATTTATTTATTTATTCATCTATAACACACCATGTACATAATCAAAAAATCATCAAGTATTTTTTTTTATTTAACAGACTTGTAAAAATTATTTAAACAAGTATTTAAAATACTATTTATTATTGTAATTTTTTTTATTATTGCTAACACAGTGATAGTAAAGCTATGGCTTGCTTATTTAATAACAATAATATGTAATACTCAGTGTAGATAAACCAAATGGATTACACTGTAGACAATACAAATTTTTGGTATGAGTAATGAGCCATTACTCATTACTAATGATAATATTTAAAAATATTAAAATAAAAATAATAGCAATCGAGCATCGAGCACCTCTAGTCCACGTGTAGCAATTATTAGACTATTCTAAGAATACTATACAGGTATAACAAAAAGAAAAGATTTTGAAAGATATTGGGTATAATAATACATTATTATGGTATTCAAATTTGTAAAAGAAATATTTTATTAAATTTACTATTTAAATTATTTGTCTGTATTCTAAGTGGATAGACATTGTTTTTCTATGATGCTTCATTATTGTTTTTCACAATTTTGTAACCAGTTTATATTATCATTGACCATTGTAAATTGTTATTATGATTCTCTCGAAGAGCTTATACGTTAGGAAAAGTTACCCAACCGAATATTTATAATTTTAGTGTTAAAACACCACATTCAAGCATTAGGATTTAGGATATTCATAAAAATAAAATTTAAATATTTTACAAGCCTGTTGTATTGAAATCATTTAATAATCGCTAGTATTTAGTCATCAACGAATTCAATAACTATCCTTTTTGAAAGTTGTTGTTTAAATAAAATAATAAAAATAGTAAATGTTTAATCAGAATAAACTCATGGTAATATTTTCTACCCAGTCGCCCTATGCGGCTTTATCATAGCCACAAAGAAGTAATAATAATTGTCGTAATTATATTTTTTGAACAGAAAACAATTCTTTTATTGTAATTTATATATTAAAGGAATTACAATGGATCAGCGTCTTTAGTTTATAATAAAATTTTAATATGTTTACTTTTTTCTATTTAAATAAATGAAAATAATATTTTTTGTGTTAAATAATGGTAAATAGTTATTACTAAGTGTATCATTGAATTAAATAACCAACACATGGTAAACATTTATAAATTAAAATATATTTTTAGATTGTGAAAATCTATAACTCAAATATAGTATTTTTTTTTTTTTTTTTTAATTGTTGGAACTAGAAATTGACTACTAATTAACAAAATCTAAAAAAAACAATTTTTTTATATAAAATATTTACTCAAAAGAATCGCTCCTAAAAAATTGCCACTCTAGGCAACTACTTAATTTGTTTGACGCTAAATCCGCCACTGAATTTAATAGAACATAAAAGAGTAATTTTATTGATGATAAACTCTAGTGAATCCAATATTTTACAGTTAAATCGACCCGATGTTTCTGACAGGGTATGAAACTTATACGTATATTTTATTTACTATTAGCACATAAAAAAAATGACGTTAATACTCAAGTTTTCAGAAGTTGATTAATAACTTTTATATTAATTGTATAAAATTGATTATTAAATAATAACACGTGAAAATAAAATATAATAGAGTAACAGTGTAAAAAAAAAAAAAAAACACTAGAGAATTATTTGTATTAACTCCCCTTTCCCCCGATTATTTAGCTTAATGAATGTAGTCTATTAGATAATTTATTACGTTTATTCCCTAACGGTATCGATTGGTTTTGTAACAACCTTATAAGCAAATAAAAAGACACTTTTCGTTGTTGGTTTCGTATATTAAACGGTGATAATATAATATTACGAGTCTCATATAAAAACCATGTGCATTAAAAGTGACATTTCATGTACGGTCGATGATTATAATTATAATATTTTATTCCGTTTTAAAATCAGTATATAAAAAATAGCAAAGTCGCGCGATGCCAACGCGAACCAAATCATGTTATTTTTTTAAATATTATTACAGTAATATTGCACTGGACATAAATGAAAGTAAAAAAAAAAATTACTGTTCGCGTTGCAGGGACAGTTGCGTCAAGTCCGGGCCCGGAAGAAAGTGGCCAAGACCGTGCTGGCGTTCGTCCTGGTGTTCGCCGTGTGCTTCTTGCCCTATCACGTGTTCATGCTGTGGTTCTACCTGAACCCCAAGTCCCAGGACGAGTACAACATATTCTGGCACGTGTTGCGCATCGCCGGCTTCTGTCTGTGCTACAGCAACTCGTGCATCAACCCCATCGCGCTCTACCTGGTCAGCGGCACCTTCCGCAAGCACTTCGACCGGCAGCTGTTCTGGTGGATCGTCAAGCCACAGGGCGGCACGGTCACCGAGTCCAAGAACGGCTACATGCGCCGGAAAAACGGCACCCGGGAAAAGGACCGGATCACCATCAACGATTCGACCACCACAGCCAACGTGCAGATGAGCACGTTCACCAAACGGACAGCGGACACGAGCCACGCCACCACCACGGCCACCACGACGGTGCTCGTCTGCGCCGGGCTCAACGACGCCAACACAATCATATAGGTATTATATTATATTTACGATGTATCATATGAGGTATGATGCCGAAACATCCGTAGAGCTGTGTGGGTGGGTGGGTGGGTGGGTGCACCTCGCTGTAAACACCAAAGTCGATAGGTTGCGTGTCTTACTATGGCTATCGGTGTACACTGTCCAGTGATTTATGATTTTTATTTCGAAACCCTCTCCGCCTCTCAATAATTCTCACCGGAATCAGATTCGAAACGACGATGGGCCTGTCTCTGTTATGACAACAATAATAATAATCACGTCTAAAAATACACGTTGCAAGACATTAGTATCGGATAAGCTGGAGTAAGGTCGTAATTATGTAATCGTTTGCATCACGCCAGTCACGATTCGCGCAGCTGTGTTCCATTTAGGCTAAAACATCATGTAAATGTTATATTAAAATCGGTTTTTTTTCGATAAACAAAGGTAATTTATATTATCTATTTGTACTCTAATGAACCAAAACTCAAAACTGATGAAAATACTTTGATTGATTATATTTAGAAGTACTTACTTAATCACAATCCAGATATATACTTATGCCTTACGTGTATATTAAATAATAATAATAGTTCTATAACGCACCTTCGGCCAAGAAAAGTGAACAAACATAAAATACGACGCGATATCGATGTATTTCGATTTTAGTGTACAACCTCAGTTAATAAAAATATTTCTTCGCATAACTTTAAATTGTTACAAAACAGCATTTTTTAAAAATTTATATTTTTACTATTTTTTATCGTTATAATATTTTTAGTTTTTACTCTTTTGAATGACAACGCGCATACTTTTTTAATTTAACATTTCAAAGCAAAATATTATTCGGAATATTTCGAACTATTAAAATCAAATTTTGGACAAATAAATTATTAGTGATAAGTATTTAAAGTTTAGACGAGTGGAATGGCGGACCAACATTTTACAGGATATCCCTATTAAGCAAAAGTGCCGTAAAAACCAATATATTAATTTTGAGAAAAGTGTAGACTTGTATTTATCATTTTATTATATAAAACGTAACTTGGGTAGAACATAGAAATGTTATGCGAAAATGCCGTACTATCAACATATTTACAGTGTTCTTACTTAGTACTTCTAATTAATTTTTATTTTTTACGGTGTTTTCAAGGAACGATAATAATTGTTCTTATCTATAACCTATTTAATGTAAGTTTGGTGGTATTTTTTTTTTCAAAAATTGTCTAAAATTGATAAATTTATCAAATGCTGCAACTAACTCATTTTTTAAATTTTTTGAGTTACAGCACTTTTTCTTAACAAATACCACTCCACTCTCCATTCCCCATTCTCCTCATCAAAACTTAAGATACTAATAAATAATAACTCATAAACTACTCATCCGAAATTCGATTTTCATTAGGTAATTAAAGTATTCCAAAATTTTATCCTGCTATGGAAAAAGGAATTAAAAATGCATGTTGTCATTAAAAAAGTAAACAGATTTAAAACATATAACGTTAAAAATAGGAAAAATGTTGTTTTTAACGATACAAAATTATGTAAAAAAAAAAAATATTCGTATTTAATAACCATTAGTTTTTTTTTTTTTTTTAATAATGAATGTATTACGTTAAAAAGAATCACCCGGTAAAATGTACAAACATACATAATTTATACATATATAGGTTATAAATAAGTCTCTTTTATTTCTAAACCAATAGCAATCTAAAATATAATATAAACAAAAATTTATTCGATTTTCGTGAGCCATCCTATGGCAACCTATATGGAGTATAAAAAAAAAAGCTTAATACCCACGGATTCTCAAAAAATCTATTGATATAACTTTTATTAAAATTGAGTCAGTAGCTTCCGAGATTAGTCTTTAGTTAAAAAATTAATTTCACATTTATATTTTAAGATTAATTTAATATAAA
Organism: Pentalonia nigronervosa; assembly: GCA_014851325.1. Lineage (NCBI taxonomy): Eukaryota > Metazoa > Arthropoda > Insecta > Hemiptera > Aphididae > Pentalonia > Pentalonia nigronervosa. Next base: position 38,731 of record JACXSJ010001071.1, on the reverse strand, counting down.
AATCTGTATTTATCGTTGTGATAAGTTGTGCCACAACGATTTCATCCAAATAATTGAAATATTGTTTAAAATACGAGTGAATCTAAAACCAAATTCTATCGGGAGTTTTCGATTGTTTTTATAATAACTACTATAGAAATTTAATTAAAACAGGTTTTATATAACCCCTTACGATTGTTCTGTTTAATAATTTACTCTACATACACATAAATATTTTATTTATTAATACAGAATTCAAAGCAAAACTTCAGTCAATTGAAAGGGATATCATAGTCCAAATTTATGATTATATCACACTGTTAAACTTATCAAAATGCAAACAACCCCCACGGAATTTGTATCCAAATTCGTATTTTAATACATGTACCTACGTATATTACGTCCACATAGGCACTATTTCCGTCTGGGAACCTTCGATAACTGCCAATTTACTGTTATCGTCATAAACAATTTATAACGCGTTAACACACAACTATTACCTGCATATTCAGAGTAAACAAAATTCGCTCAATTTGTGATAATACAATAATACCAAATATTAATATTGTATATTTTATTGTGGGTAATGTTTACTTTGCGGAATATGATTAAGTTTAGTGTAGGTACCAACTAATTTTGAATTTCATCCGTGAAAATATTGAACCTATTTATTCTTTTTAATGCATTTATAATAACTATATTATAAAACTTTTTTTTCAAGTGTTATTCTTTTAATCAACCAAACATTTTTTTTGTTTGTAACAAATATAAAAATAATCTGAAACCAAATGCTGTTACAACGACAGCGTATACAATAATAATATCTTTTTATCTTTCTTCTTCGTTTGTATTCTATTGATGTTAATGTTTTATCTACCGAAATTAGATATTTTATTTTGTAATTAACTGTAACGCTAACATTAACAAATATAATAACTAAACTTTAATTTCCATAAAGTAGATAATAATATACCTACTGCGGTATAATGCACACTATTCAACTGGTAGTTTTGGATTAAGTGCCACAATTTTTCTATCAAAAATCATAATATGTTTTTGACATACACTAATATACGTACTCTCACTTTTTCCTGTCGTTTTGATGTGAGTTCAGTCGTCTTTAAACAGAGTTTAAAAAAAAATACATCTGTAACGATAATAATCTAATAGCAATCGAAATTCTGTCGAAAACCGGAATAATATTGATAAAAGTGTAAAATATCTGAATTCAACTGTAGTAAAAGTTAACGACACAGAATATAATATTCGTGTCTCGTTCAAAAACAGAGACAGTCCTCCCAGCGAACACCGTAAATTCGTTTTCACTTTGATAGCCAATGTATTATACGCTTTTAGTTTATAATGAGCTTTTTTTATTCCAATTTACTACAACAGCGTGTTAGCATTTCTGTCCATTTCTGCAAGTCCATACTATTATAATGAAGTATATTCTCAACCAGAACATCTTTCCGCTAAGATGGCTCACTGTACCAGTGATTAACATTTACATGTAAATTCATTGTTGCGTCCGAAATCTATAGCCAGCACTACGTATTTGTGGACAATTAAAATGTAAATACATGATTTAGGAATTACGACTCTTGTAGAAACTGTTTAATTTATTTTATTTTCTCGTTGCTGCTTAAATAACATATTATTCAAAATTCCTACGTACCTACATATTCTACAAACGTTAATTATTGTCAACGATGATTTTAAGTTTTTTCGCGATTGGTGATCGTGAAACTATATTATTTTGAAATACTTCCTAATATCTGATAAGTCTTAAGTTAAAATAATTATGATATTTTGTACTTAAACAAACCAGGAATACTTTGTACATGATCAATGTAATACAAAGCATATAGATACGTTCATTTTTTTAAAATATAAATGGACTTAAATCAAAATATATATATCAGCAATCAGCGGTATTTAATATTGCATTTTTTTTTTATGTGGCGACTGTTGTTAAATAGTTGCAGTCGTTACCTTTAATTGAATCATAATTATCAGATTTTGTGATAATCCTTACTGTTATGTTTTAATAAACAAATTCAATAATAAATTGTTATTCTTTATGATTTTATCTTTTTTTCAAATAGAAATGTCACAACGGTCATTTAACAACAAAACTATGTCATTATTGTTGGCATATTACAACACTTCAATTTCGAGAATGCTGATATAAATATGTATCAAATATACAGAAAGATTCACCAAGCATGATTATTCCGTTTTTTTAAATTTAATAATGAATTTAACAGAAACTCCTTTTTTGAATTCTGATTTAAATACATCGATGTTTTCTAAAAAAACATCGGATTTATAATTTACAGTGAAAAAGATTTGCTCTTGTATGAAAAAAAAGAAGTTTGAACCTTAGAACACTCTTGAATTTTCAAAAAGTCATGTGAGGTTAACTATTACCCCCACTCATTTTAAATTATGTTTTAAACTTTAAATATTATTTCGGATGTTGTAAGAGTGATGAGATTTTAATTAGCTTCTATCATTATTAATTTAAAATGAAAAAAAAAAAAATTATATCGAGTTTTATTTACATATTTATATTTATTTAAAAACAATTTTTTAAATTTTGAATAAAAGATAAGAAAAATACATTGTGTTTAATCAAGGGACATTTTTAACCTGCTTGACAGAATAGGTAGGTAATCTGAACCCACGCGACATGCTTAAAATTAAATAGCATAAACAATATAAATATTTCAAAAAACAGTTCTTAATATACTTAAAAATTCCAAAAACCGGAATTTGAATAAATTCACTCTTAAACAAAAATAGGGGTGACCATGCTTGGTGGAATACCCTTTATATACATTTAGGTACACCAACGCCATTTATCCAGCTTCATGTATTTTTATGATTATGCGGTATATACTTAATGGTTGTACATATACACATTTTACTATTATAGCAAAGTAGACTATAAATATAAATATAAATATATTTTATCTTGTAATATATTATAATATTTTGGGAATTGCAAACGGTCGGTTTTTTGAATGAAACGATTGCATGTTGCGTCTATTGAATAACTCTAACTTTTCAAAATTTTTTTCACTAACAAATGTAATTTTCTATTTTTGTAAATTATAACGATCATTCTGTTGAACAGCAAACACAGAAACAGACTTTATTTTGTCTCAAATTCAAGATAAGAATGGATTTTCCACAGTTTTAATTTCTGAAATGTTAAGATTTTAAAATCTAATTTAGAGTAGGTCAAAAATGTAGATACCAAAAGTGGGAAATTCGTTTTCAAGTAATCTTTATGATAAATTGACGTGTTTTCAGAAATGTTATCATTTTAGTAGTTTGACGATCGGTATGATTGACAAAATATGGATATTTTTATACTAAATAATGACCACTTGCAATTTCCCGACGCCTATAAATTAAAACGCATGATGTATACGCTGTACGCTTATGAAATGTAATAGATAAATATAATATTATGTACAAATATTGATTTCTATAACTTTTTATTGTGAATAGTTATTATTATACCACCTACGATAGCGTAACGCCTGTGCTCAATTAGTTTTGTACTTTTTTTCTTTACTATGGTTATCAACAATGAATAATTATTTTAAACTCATTGGCGAGCAGTGGATAAACAAAAATATATGACGTCTACGACATTCACATTACCCTTTATCGCTCTAGCTTATAAAAATTAGGTCTAAAAAGTGTACACTATTGGAATCTCAAATGTGGTAATTCCCTACTGCTGTAACTTGATTTCATACGAAAAAATCGTTTCTAATCTAACTCTTAAACTTCAAATTAAAATTAAAAATACTACCATAATATTGTTATGTATGGTGCTTAAAATCTATAATGTACACAATTTGAAATTTAATATAGTTTATCTCATCGTCTGACCACTATGTAAATGAACCATTATGCTAAGCAAATAATTTCTATTGAAACATTTCAATAGTGACAAGAAAAATGTGAAATCTGACGTATTTTCCATTTCCGCCGAAAGAAAATAAAATAATGGCAAACGAGCAGCTCGAATGATTTTCAGGTATGTGCTGACAAATCATTTCTAGGCAAATCCCTTTGAGTGACACTTGTTGTAACACAATTTTTCCGAATTGTAAACAAATGTATGTTTATAATATATATTCATTAACCATTATAAATATTATATATAATAACTAATAAGACGTGTATGGAGACATTTTTCTCATTTTAAGATGAACAATTTATAATACTTCTACGTGTAACGGGATATTGACGTGCGTATTTTTTTTTCGTTAACCAAAAACATTATTTTAAAACATAATATATTACGTCTGACCATCGATCAAGGTTACCGCGTAACACATATATAGGTGTTCATATCCGTATTGAACTAATAACAATATTATAAATTATTAATTTTTTTTTTGTCTTTGAACATTTGTATGAATTTAATCTATTTTATCGTTCAATATTAGGTGCCACCGTACAATTTGTGCAGTATTTCATATAATCTACATGAATCAAGGCTTAATAGAAATTAATTGAAATTACGCACCCAACGATTTCGGAACAAATCTCAATTATTACTAAACCTCCATGATCCAATACGTGTATAGAATTATTGATTATAATCATTGTGAGTTATGAACCCAGGCATTTTAATTTACTATACTTTTACTAGGTTACTTTATCTAAATGTCTACAAAAATATGATATTAAAAACAATGACATTAAATATTTAAAAAAATAGAGAACTAACAAATAAAATGCCTGTCAAATTTCTAAACGTAGATGTTTCAAAATTCACAAAAGTAAAATATATTTTATAATATATTATTGTCCTGCTGTTGAGAATATTATGTTAGTAGGTATATATATATATAAAGTAAATTATATAAAAGTAAATTTTGTAAAATTTATTATGATTCATAATTTCTCAATGTAAGATATTTTTCAAATACTTTAGGTATATTGTTTAAACAACAACATTTATTTGAGACTAAAATATATGAAGAATATTTCTTCGCAATATATTTCACTCTAGTTTTCAAGAATAGAGTATGAATACATTTGAGCTATATTGTGCTTGTTACGTGAATTATTATTTATACTACAGCGAGGACTTCCATGCTTTGTAGGCTATAAAACCATTAAATAGGTAATTGAATACCTACGTATTCAAAAATATACACTTATGCATCACAAAACTTCTGAAATATGAATAAAAAACCTTCTAACAATTGTTCAATTTTTATTTACATCAAAAATTAAAATATGTTTTAAATTTATTTTACAAACAAATGTAATCATTTAAATATTTTATTATTTTACTATTTTAGATAATTTAAAAATTATTGCTTGTTCTAAATTTTATGAGAAACCTCATTCTATAAAAGTTAAAATATTTTTTAACTAACGTATAGTTTTAGATAATTATTAATCATTAGTTCTTTATTAGTTCCTGCATTTACAAAATTTTAATCTAAATACGCAATTTGACATAAATTAAAAAAAACATCCCAAAAATAGAATTATAACATTTAAATCATAATAATTTACTCTAAAAGCAAAATGAAAGAAATATATAAAATATACAATAAATATAGTCGAATATTTATTCACTTCGTTATTCGAATATTCGATATATTATCTACTTATATACTTAATATATTATATTAAAAAAAAAAAAAGAGAAAATGTACCAATGCTCGAAAGTCATTGCTCTATTTATTATACTTTGTATTATCGACTAAAAAGTGAAAACCTAATCTAAGTTATACGTGTTTTTATATTATTTGTTCCAAACATCATATCATTAATATTATTATAATTTGATCATGTATGATTATTAATTTCTTACAATTTAAAATTTAGTCTTTGTTAAGAAATATCATTTAAGTAGTTTAGATTATCTAATTAAACTTATTATAAAATGTGTAATAATATTAAGAAAATTAAAGTTAAAAATCGTGTTAATACTTTAAAATAATATCAATAAGCTAGTTGATTATAGTATTTAGTGATTAGTGGTTAATATAAATATTATTGTTTTATATGTATATACACAAATATTATATTATAATAATATATTAAAATGCTAAGATATTTTATTTGTTTATATTTTCTACACCCACACACATACTATCATCATGATTATATCAAATTGTAAGTTCAGAAAATATTCGGATAAAAGAAATGCTATATTACGTCTTAAATATATTAGACATTGTAATAAATTAATAATGATATTAAAGCAAGCTTATTTTTTTGAATATATAAATGATAATGAATCACTTTGATAAACAAAATATGTTGGCTTATGCTTCCAATTTCGAAACTTCAAAGTTATGATTAAAGTGTTCAACGGAAATCTTTTATGATATATTAATGAATATGAACAATCTTATATTACCAAACAACAATTTTAAGAGTTTCAGAATTATTTTATAAGTAGCACTGAATTTACGAGAACTAATAGAGCTACTTGACTTAATATTTCTAAATCAATATAAGAAATAAATGGTAAAGTGTGCATATCAGTGACATTTGGATAATAAGAAATAAAAAAAATGCACTTAAAAATGCAATGTCTCTAAAAATAAATTACACTTTAACCAAATGATTTAACTTACATAAATTATATTTTAAAACCAGTGAAATCAATATCACTCTGATATTAGTAGACCCTTAAAATAGTTATGGTTACACGTGTTTATATATTATATATATATATATATATTTTTTTTTGTGATGTAATTTTTATACATCATGCATATATATCACACACGTATCTTTAAAATCTTTATATAATATTATCATATGGGTTGACGTATACACTTATGTACCTAATAATAAACATATTATTATGTATTTATGTATTTTGTCCTCCGTATAATTTTTTTTAGGGGTTATTAAGTATTCCGAGGCCAACTGTTATGACTAAAGTATTATGTAAAAATAATATAAAATGGGTTAGCCGTCTTTGTTTTCTTCCATATTTATTTTTTTTCTATACATCAGTTTCTTTAATATTATTAGATTCTTTCTTTTACATATTATTATATAACAGAAAAAAGTAGGTATTTCAAAAGAAAAAAAATTAGCTTATTAATATTTATTATATATAATGGTGATTCACCAAGCGTGCTAACCTCTGCAATAAAGCAGTTATTTGAAATCTGATTTTTGGAATTTTTAATTAAACTTTAAGTCTATATTTTTAAGTTTTTGAGATTTTTCGTACTACTTAAGGAGTGTGGAGATACAGACTTTTGTTTTTCAAATCAGAACCAAAAGGGGTTCTACTATAAATTATTCAGTAGATATTTATTCTGAAATGTTGACGTATCAAAATAAAAATCAAACGAGTAGTTTTTGAGTTATATAACTTACTGTATTAAGGATAATCGGTTCACGATAGAGCTTACTATTTCACGTATACTTAAATACACGAATATACGTGTAATTATGAAACATGTGTAATAACTCGTGTATTTAATAACATAGATTTTCGAGTATTTTGAAATACACGTGTATTTAATAACACGGATACTTTCAAAATCATAATATATTAATACAAACTTGGTAAGTACTAAAAATAGAAGAAATTAACTTTATTATAAGAATTATATAATCTAATAAAGGCAATAAAATACAATATGAACAATAATAATAACTTCAATTTTTTTTTATATTAAATATTACCTTGGTTTGGCTACTATTTTAGATATTATATAATGAATATAATGATACATGATATAATAAATTTTAAATAATTAACAATCTAACAACAAAATGTGCTCTAAATTATAATATAAGTATATATTCATTTTTAAACATAGGTAACGTATGTTAATAAATATTTTAATTAATTAAATTTTTGTTTTGATACAGAAAAACTAACGTGTTTACATTTTCTGTCAACAAACTGTTCCTTTTTGGTGTAACGATATTTTCAGCAGTTGAAAAACATCTTTCAGAACTGACAGATGTCGTTGGTATTGCTAAGTATTTTTTTGCACAGTCGGCTATGCTTGGATACTTTGTTGTTCTTGTATTCCACCACTCAAAAGGTTTTAAATCAAATCTAAACTGCGGTTCAGCTAGATAACTTTGTAATTGCACTTTTGGATCATTTGTGTCAATTACTTCATCACCGTAGAGAAATTCCATGGCATTTTTATGTGAAGTTTTTGGATTTTAAATCGTTGGAACAAATGATATGAAGTTCTCAGTATATTTTGCAACTTTGAATGAATTTTATCTCTTGACTCAATTGCCTCGTGGTCGAAATCCTTATACCTTCGATCGTGAAAAGATGATATTTGGCTTACGCTTACAATGTTGAATGAGGTGTATTCGAGAGTAAAGTGTTCTTTAATTTCTGATTCTAATGTTTGCTTGAAATTTATTTCAAATTTATTTTCAGTATCAAGTATTGACAAATGTTTTTGATTTACTTTATTTAATAGTGGTCTAACCATTGACACTGGAGAATGCTTTTCACTGCAAAGCAAAGTTGTTATTATTTGGAATGGTTTAAGATACTTGATTAGAAAATCTATTGACCATTGGCTCTTTGTAATCTCTAACTTTTATAGTATAGTTGCACTTGTGATGACTCGAACAGTCAAGACATTAGATAATAGACATCGATTTCGATATAATCGATCTAACATCATAACGGTTAAATTCCAACGCGTTTGAAAATACTGGATTAAAACTAATTTTTCCATACCAAGTTGTTCTTGCTTAATCTCTAAGACATGTTTTGCTATATTTGAATGTCTAAAATGAATTACAAGCTTACTACACTTTGAACTAATAATTGTATATTATCTTTTTTAAGTGATTTATTAATAGCAAGTTAAAAAGAATGAGCTACATATGTAATACTATAAATGTTTGTATCATTAGATATTAATGAAATTGCATTAACCATATTCCTAGCACTATCTGTTACAACAGCCATGATTTTATTGTTGATTCTCCATTTATTAAATGGGTTTTCCAGTTGAATCGATAGATTTTCAGCTGTTTGGCGTTCATCCATTTCATGTGTGCTAAGGGTATAAGAGATAACATTCTAATGTAAATCAATTATATGGGCAGTTACAGTAATATACGAATCCTGAGGTGATGAAGACCAGTCGTCAATTGTACAGACAATACTTTTAGACTAACTTAAATTACCCTTTATTTTTGTTTCAATATTTTTTTGCAAATTTTTTATTCGTACTTTTATTGCTTGTCATAAATTTTGTGAATCCTACGTTTGAATAAAATGAAATAGGTAATTGATTCATTACTATTAATTTTGCTAATGATTCGTAAATTAGTTCTGTTCGTTCACGACTGAACATGGGTTTAGATATTTCAGCATTTGATACATTACAACGTCTTTTACGTTTTTGACTTGGTAGTAACGTTGTACGTTAACGTTTAAGTTATTATCATTAACTAGACTTTCTACAGATATGTTATCAGTTTCATTAGCTTCTACTAAATGAGTAGACAAAGGTATTGGATTGGAGACTGATGTTGTTGGAGAACTAATATTAGAATTGAAATAATAAATTTAATAAATTCTAATTTCCGAAAAAACGTATAATTAATTTTATTCTAGCGTTACTAAAATTTCGTAAACGTTCTAAAGTTCTAGCGTTCTTATATAATATGTAAATGGTTATTAAAAAATATATACCTACATAATAAACAAAAATTAATAGTACTTTGTTGATTCAATTAAATTAGAATTTATTGGCCACAAATTATGTATAAATTTTAAGTGTCAACCCAATGATCCTGTAATTCCGCCGGCCCATGCAAATTCATTTAGATCATCACACATATTACAATAGCCTTTATCTCCTACACGATTGACATACTGTCATACCGAACTTTTTGAATTTTACATATTAAAATAATAATTTTTATTTTAACTGTTAAAAATTAAAAAAATAGTTGTTACCAATTCACACTTTGTAACGAAAACTTTGAGAATAATAATTGCCAAGTGCCAACTGATGGGAATTTTCGATTTCGTTGTTGAATTTAGGAATATTATTATTAAACTATTAAATTAAGCATTAGGTAAAACCATCGTAAAGATTAGTGTACCCCTAAAGACTATACCGCAAAGACTAAAAAATGAGTCAAAGAAGTAACAAATAAAAATCTACAATTTTATCATAGAACAAATTTAATGGTATAGATAAAAGATTATTAAAAATGTTTTGTATATTATAAATTAAATTTTATATTTTCTAAATACACTCATAACTAAGAAAAATCTATGTAATTATATTTACACGTAATTGATATAAGAGTATCCGTGTACACGTTAAAAAAATACACGGGTAAATTTACGGATTCTAAATTTCAAATACATGGTTAACGAAATCTGTGTACACGTGTACTTTTAATACCCGTAGAAAATCGTAAAATGATGATTTAAATATTTGCAACTAAAATAGTGTAAACAAAAAGAAAGATTAAGGCTTTATGATATGAGTTATTCGTTATATTAAAAACCATGTACTTAGATTTAACTAAATTTAATTGTAAATTATTATCATCACACCAGTTTTTTACTTTAGATAAACAGTTATTAGCTATATTATATAAATTATCATAGTTAAGACTTTTGACCAGTATAACAGTATCATCGGCATAATAAAAAATTTCGACATCAAGATTTATATTTAAAAGTCCGTTGATGTATAAAATAAATAAAACGGGATCAAGTTCTGTACTTCCAGGAATAAATAATAATTTGTATTATATATTATATAATTGAGTCATTAATATGATAATTTTTATTCATATCAATCCAGTTCAATTTTTTAAAAATATCATCAAAAATATTTTTACCAACATTAGCATAATAATTATTTAATTCATTTAAAATGTCAGTTTTGTCAGTTAAAAGAGAAAATGATGAGTTACTTTCAATACAATAAATAGGATTTTTTTCCTTTTTGGTTGAATAAGTGGCTTCATTTATTAATTTCCAGGTATTTCTAATGTAATTTTGAAATAAAGAAAATTGATTATTGTAATATGAATTATGAGCTTTTTTTTAATGAATATAATACATTTTTATATTTAATATAATGTTTTTTTTAGTTTAAGATCGAAAGGCTTTTTCTGTTTTTTTATGTATAATTTATGTCTAGTGTTAATCGAAACAAGAAGTCCATTAGTTATCCAAGCTTTAAGTTTTTTTTGATTTTTTAATTTTATTTTTAGACAATATTAGTCTTTTAGAGGCACTGTTAATAAGTTCATTAAATTATCAACTAAAATATCTGCATCATAATTGTGTAGGAAATTATACCTGCCAAAAGATAATAATAATTTATTTAGATGGGAAAATTAATGAGTATGTTAATATTATCAAGTGCATCATTGTCATTATAGTCTTTATCGATAAAATTATTAATATTAACACCAAAATCCAAACTATAGTGATCAGTAATATTGGTTTTAATAATATAGGAGGGCAAATTGAAGATATCATTTGTAAAAATATGATCAATGCATGAACTTGAAGCATTAATAATTCTCGTAAAATTATCAATACACGATATAAAATTGTAAGAGGTTAGTATATTAGATAATCAGAAACAATGCTTGAAATATCTAAAATATTAATGTTTATATCACCACAGATAATAATTTTGTAATCTCTAGAAATATTAGATAAATAACAATCTAAACCAACCAGAAAACTATCTATATATAGTTAAGGAGGGAGATCTGTACGCTCCAATAACTTTATGTGTTCGATGGTTATAATTAAAAGTTAATTCAACAAAATTACATCCAGGTATCAAGTTAAAAATTATATCATTAATAAGTATATTGTCATTTATGAAGATTAAGACACCATTCGCTTTATTTAAAGTTCATAGAGAATGAAAATTTTTATAACCATCAATACAAATATTTAAATCAACACTTAGCGAAGTTTCAGTTAAAATTATTATATTAAATTTATAGGATACAGTGTTTTTTGTATACTAAAAGTTCACAACGTATAAACGGACATCATCAACTGCAATTAATTATTTACAATAAAAAAGGAGAGTACACGATTTAAAAATAGAAGTTCATATCATCTCAGAACACTCCTTAAGTAATAAAAAAAAAAATTAAAAATTAAAAAATATAATCTGAGTATATTTAAAATTCCAAAAATCATGTTTTGAATAAGTTTATTATTATAAGAATGATTGGATTTGACGAGCTTGGTGAATCATTCTCTTTATTATAAAAATATAATATTAATTTTATAGCTTTTGTAAGTATAAAACTGTAGATGTATATGTTTTGGCATAGGAATTAATTTATCATTTATCTACATCTATAAGATGTTATGTTAACAGAAAAGATGTCATTCATTGAATGTATATAGGTAATAAACAATTAATCATTCATCACTTGACTGATTATTGTAAACAATTATTTCCGATATAATTTTAAAAACACATCACTACTATTGTCAACATAATTTTGATGAACATGACAGAAACATTAAAGTCATCAATTAGGTACTTGATTTGAGCAATAACTGTAATATCAATATTTTATATTGTGAATTACAATACGAATCTTAATCGTTTGCATACTAACAAACTTAATAATATTAGATATGACTATACTTGTTTGTGTGTAAACAGAGTATAATATTTATAGTGACGTTACAAACCATGATTTTTATGAACGAACCAAATCCGGACTGAACTTTTTTCAATTTGGTGAACCTGAACCGAGCTAAATATGAAAATTTCTATAACAACCCGAACAGATCTAAAATATTAAAATAATATATTGAACTCAAACTGAAATTTAAAAGAAAATTCTAAGAAAAATATTAAGTCAATATAAAATTGATGAAAAATATATACCTAAATAACATAATATTCCTAATTGTGGTAATTCAATTTTTTTTTATATTGTTCTTCATCAAATTTCATATGAATATTATTTCATACCAAACTTTTGAGAATTTGGCTTAAGTTCGAAAATCAAAAAATTCGTGATATCACTTACAATTATTGTATGTATTAGAAATTAGAATTGAACAAAAATATTGTGACAACAGATATATGGGTCTCCTTTGTAATCGCAGACATGCATCTCAGTGCTCTTGAATGACTATATATAAAAAGCTTGGTCCAGGAACTAAATTAAACGTAATTTGTTAGAATTTGGTGTAATGTTTGATGGAAAGTTGTTGTGAACTTGTGATTATAATAGTGTTATTTAATAAATTATAACATTATATTTTAGTATTTTTGTATTTAAATTCAACTTCACGTGCCTTCATATAAGATTGATTATTTGTCATACACTGAGCATGCAACACTGTAAACACATTTTTTTCGCCCATGTATTGTATAATATTATGGTCTAAATAATTTTCTTCGAAAAAATATGCGTTGAGCCATAAGGCGCGTATCGCGATCCTCTGCAATACCTATCTGAAAATAATTTCTATACACATTGACATCAAGCACGGACCTTTGTCCTCAGGACTATGTTTCTAATAACACTGTTAGTGACATTGACTGTCAAAAGGTAAAAAGGTGTGAACAGTATGATTTATTGTTTCAATTATTTAGAACACACAAAAAAATAATATTATATGTCACGAGTTAGAAATGAAAAACGTAAATTGTGATTATATACTTCAGTTTGCTCAAATGAATATTAAAATTAAAACAAGCAGAAAAAAATTGAACAATATTTACACTTGCATAGATTTCCATTATAATATGTATATCTAATAAACAGTTTTTTTATGTTTTAGAAATTATAGTATATAATTATCCATTATTTGTATGTGTTATTAATTATTACTAATAGTACACAAAGTGCGTTTAAAATTAAATGTAAAATAACTATTTTATAATTTATTTTATCAGAGACCTATTTACCCTAACCTAATAGTAAATGTTTGCAATTATAGCATTAATTTTAACAAAAACAATAATAATAATAGTACATTTTAAAATAGTTCTTACATCTTTTTAGTTTCTAATAATCTTTAAAACAACCATTTTTCAACAGGAGCTAATAGACTTTATTGCTTTATTTGCTTTTTTATTTGCATTCAACATTATTAATTGACTAGAGCATGCAGCCGCGTTGTTAAATGTATTTGATTTAAAAAATATAAAAAAAGCAAATGACATTTATTTCAATTTATATCTATTATTATTATTATATATTATATTATTATTATTATTATTATTATCAATACCAAAATAGAATATATAGGTACAATAATTCCAGTAATTTTATCATTTAGACGTTTTGGACGGTATCCATTAAGATCATAATAGTGTTATTTAATATTTACTGTTCGTTATTGCCATTTCATTTCATTTAATAAATAATAATAAATTATTAGCATAGCTAGGTAGGTACATTACATTTTCGGAAAACAAATTCCATTCCATTACTAAATGCGTCAAGCAGAAACAAATCAAATTATTCATACCTAATCGAATCGATTTGAAATTATTACACCACGCATGTGGGTGAAATGTGCACATTTCGTTATTTTATTGTATATTTGTTACATAATATTGTCCGGAATAAAAATATAATCATACATTCCTCACACATATAATTCGTTAAAAGTTCGAAATCATATATATTATAATGTATTATTATTTATGTATTATAATTTTATACTCGTACAAGCTTAAAGTAATTTTAAGGACTTTCTTTAAATCTTCTTAGTCGAAATATTTGTCAAACATTTATAAAAGTATTTCTAACATAAAAAAAAATATGAGAGGTTAATGTATAGAAATAATAAAATCAATAAAACAACATTATCTTTTTTTATAAAATAATAGCTACGGCTTTTGAATATGGCAGCATACAATTATTATAAATGTTGAATTATTCTTTTTGAAATGGTACCTACTTGTCAGTTTTTTCATAATCTTAACATCATCAATTAAAAAATAAATCAATAAGGTAATTATATCTACTTTCAATGTAGCTAAATAATTTATAGGAAATTTCTGAGATAACAAATCTCTAGACGACAAGTAGATAACATCACACAATAATACTTTGTTAAGAAAAGTAGTATCGGATAAAACATTTGTTTTTCTTTTAGATTTTTAATGGGTCGATAAATATATATTGATTTTACAATGATGTATGTTTTTTATTTTATTTTTTTTTTTTATCTGAAGAAATTTTTCTGATGAAAATAATGCTTTAGTCATCAACTTCGATAGAAGTTTCTTATGGAAAATTGGATTTAGATAATACTTTTAAGATGACAAAATTGAAAATTTTCAACACTTTTTAAAAAATTAGGGAAAAACTAAAAAAAAAATACAAACATTCGTTAAAATATTAATATTATTATTAAAATAATTGAGTGGTAACCAAAGTTACCAAAGAGATGGGCTTTCTTTGCTCAGAATCGTTTTTTCATCGTACACAATAATTTATCATTGAATTCAAATTTAAAACATCCAGTATTAGTCCACTGTACTGTACATCAGAGCAATTATTTATTACCTATACTTTATACGTTTTAACGAAATACTTTGTATGTTTTGCTAACTTTTAAAACAAATAATCTACTAAGTAAAATAAATATATTACGACAAATCTACATAGCTGTAAGCTGTATAAGATCTCAGTTTGAGGTATAGAATATAGATTTATAGAAAGTATTTAAGAAATAAAGTTAATTCCTCAAAAAAGTTTAAATTTTTCATAGAAACGCTAATATTTATACTATCATAATATTTATAACACGATATAATAATATAAAATGCTAACATCTCACCATCGATACAAATTTATTTACTATGGTATAATATTTATCTTAAAATTTCACTACATATTTAGATAGGTAACAATTATGCCGAATTGCATGAAAAATTGATTAATTCAATGGTTCAATAAAATTGAATGGACCAATCATGAGCCACTAAATCATATTTTAATAACACCATTTGCTCACTTCTCGCTATTGATTCGTTAAATGTTTAGTGATTGTTCATGCAACCATGCATTCATATAATAAGCAATTTATATACACCACTTATCGTAATTTCTTATACATAGATCAATTTTTTAAAAAATAATTTAACTTACGTAAATTCTGTTTAGTTTACTTCATTTATATAAATATACTCATTAAATGCGTATAAAGTTAATTGCAATAAGTGTTGTAACATCATCGCAGTACTGCGAAATTGAAACAAAAACAACTTTGGATTGTGGAACAAGTGAAGTGATATTAATTGTATCAAACCACCTACGAGTATAATTCAACAGACTATTCATTTCAATTTTAACGTTCACAATAACTTCTTGTCAGATTGTGTTCTTCAACAACAATATACGAAAATGCATCTCAAGTACATACGTTGAATAAAACTGGAATTGATTTATTATCATTGTGGAATACACGGTCTTCGCTACACCGCGTGCTCAACAATTTGTGATGCTTCATAATCAACGATGCATTCGTACTTACACCTGTGTGCAAAACGTATGACATATTATTGTAATATATAGGACGTAAATACTAGGTGAAAAAAATTTGGTTGAAACCGATTAACTTTTTGTGTGAAATTAAGACGTAAATTTACAAAACAATAATCTATAAATTTACACACAAAGGATGTTTTCTGTTGTATGTTGTCGGTTTTATTTTTTTGCCATTCTAATAATATATATTATTTTTTAATATCAACTCTCCTGGTAACCGTATATTAAGCGAATGTGAACCTGTCCGGTCTGCAATATGGATGCTGCAAATAAAAACACCCTCCAGTAGAAACAGATTTTATTTTTTATAAATTGTCTATTGCTGAAACTTGAAAAGTACAATCATAAACATTTCAGAATAAACATTTTTTTTTCAATTGGTAAAACTAAGAAACAATGCCTACGTTTATTCTTAAAATAAGATTTCATAAAATTTTCGATAAAAAAATACGTTTGGTGAGTATATTTTTGAGGTAAGTTCAAGAAAAAATGTTTACGTACATAACCAAAATTCACTCTCTGACCCAAATATCCTAAAAAAAATTGACGCTTGATAAAAATATAAAATAATTAAATCGGCTATTTATTTATAATTTATATCTTATATGCATATTATGAATATACATATATAATATAATATTTTATAGTATATTTGTATTTTGTATGCTGTAAGGCAATAGTATATAGCCTTATTTGTACTTACAATTCGAATTTTGTGTTAACGCATGTACACAACATTAAATGTTGAACTTGAAACGTATATTATAATTTTATTTTTTGTTTGTTTTATAGTGTACCCATAAAGAAACGTTCATATAAATACGTTTTTTTTTTTTTTTTGTATGTTTCTATCGATAAAACTAAACATAAGACACACAAAAAATAAATGGCAGAGATTAGAATTGTTTTCATTTTATATTTATGCTCCACAAAGTGTGTGAGAACAGCTATATAGTTGTATATAAAATAGTACCTAAGGAGCCAAGTAAATTACGTGAACTATTGAAACATATAAATACTTACCAACATGGCGATATAATAATATGTACTTCCGTTATACACCCACTAGTACATAGCAATGCAATGGTGTTCATTTAATACAACTAATGGGTACTCACTTATTAAGTTCATTGCATACATGCAAATAATATCACAGAACCAAAACACTGATATTCTGTATTAAATTTAAATCGTAGGTAGTCGTCAGTTGAGTCTTATGACACTGAAACATTATCAACCGTTACCACAATACGTGGTGAAAATGGATAAACAAAGCCTGAATACTCTGGAAACCCGTCGAACAAAGTATACAGTTAGTACTAAGTAGCTCTGATATGTATACTTGTAAAGTTATCAACATTATCCACGCAAGCATGGTATTAAATTTATTGTACCGTTTTCTTCTTCTTCAGTAATATCGTATTATTATTATGGTGAATCCCAAACTGAAAATTTAACAAGATAACTAAGTCCTTTATATGTGTCAAATTGATTTTCAATTTCGGGCTCATGGATGTGCTCATGTGGCATGCGATACAGCAATGATATTATTGTCATAATATCCGTAATTATAACGCTATCTTACTATACTGTGAGGATTCGTTACATTTTAAAAAGAACAAAATTCTGTTTGATATAACTTCTACAGTTCTAAATGAAATTTTGTTTTGCATTTTTTTTCATATTTGACTGGGAATTTTCTTTGTACATTCTGGTTTAAGCAAATATTTCATATTTTAATGACTTACACCGGTGATTGAAAAACACCATGTTTAATCATCACTTGTACAAGTTGACTTTTTTTATTATTCGTATTTATAAATTAAAGTTTATTTGAATTACTTTTTTTTATACTAAATTAGATGTTTAGATTTTATTTGAAAATATTAATTTTATCTCATTTAATTCTGGAATACAGATGTGATTTCTTGTTTCTGCTTATTTTTAAAGCATATTGTGCCCATTTTTAGTTTTTAAGAGAATGTTTATTTGACAGTTTTTTTATGCGATTCATACATAACCTTACTGGTATCACATGCATATTTCATGAGGATCTGGTTAAAAATCGTTGACAACAAATATTGCAATACATATACATACATGCATTTAACATACGAAATCGAGTGGATTCGTCCGTAGTTAGTCAACTAAATACCTTCTAACTGAAAAAAAAAAGGGAGATGTAGATAACAGCTCTGATGTAAATGGGTACTAAGTTACCTTGTCACAGAGTAAGTCTCTGTAATATATGAGAAACCTTGTGTTAAATTTTCATAGTTTTTGACATTTGAAAAGAAAGAATTAAAAAAATTCAGAAATGTGAAATAATGTTTATGTATAGCTCAAAAAGAGTCAAAATATTTTGAATATCTATCATATAATACAGAAAATACTCATATAAATATTTTTTGAACATTTGAAGTATCTACGGTTATTTGTTTTTTAGTTACACTAAAAAAACTAAATTGATTTTGTCAAAAATTGGTTTTATTTAAAAATTCTCGTTTTTTCTTAAACTTATTTTTTACCGAATATTTAAGTACTTTTGATCCCTAAAACTCCAAAGTATCGACAAATTCTAATTCTCTATCAGAAATGAAGTTGAAAATCCAAGCATTTTTTTCACTAAAAAAAGTGTTTTCAAATCAAGACTTTGCACCCGAATCATTTATTCGGGTTTCAAGTACTAGATGTATTTGGGTATTCAAATACCGAAATAAAAAATTTAAACTAACGTTTAGGTTTTAACTGTTATTATACGGTTAATATTGGTTAGTATATATTAATATTAATATGGTGTTGAAAAGTCTAGAAAAAATACAATAATTTAAACATAGATATTAAGTGTTGATTCAAACAGTCAAACCTACATTTAAGTAATAACATTTTTTTTAAATAATACTTTCACTTTAATATATTTTATTTTAAGTAATAAATATAAATTTATTTTGTTGGGTAGGATGCTAACTATATATTTTATACATATAATAAGTGTAAACCAGTTTATTTACAACATATTATTACCTAATTAACAAATTGTATATTAAATAGAGTTTACTTAAAATAAATAATAAATATTTGTTTTTTTACAGTAACTATAATATAACTGAATAGTAAGAGGTATCTATGTCTAAGTTATAAGTAACACAACATAGGTATAAATTCATTACTTATATGTGCAATTGTTTCTTATCATCAGAATGTTTTCTAACATGTCTGTCTTTTATGAACTTTTCAAATTAGATAAAATATATTTTAGTCCTGAAAATGTATGTTCAGCGAATTTCTGTCATACAAAAAAATTATTAATAAAACAAAAAAATGTTTTTATCCAATTAAAAATTAAATTAAAGTTTTTAAGGCTTAAGACTTTTTGTAAAAAATACTTGTGTTACAGGTACTATCATTACTACCATTGCCAATTTATGCAATTTTGATTTACTTTATTTTAAATTACTCCAATATTCTATAATATTTGTTGAATGATGAACTCTAGGAACGTTATCAAAACCATCTATCAAACATTTTATATCAGACATCGAATTTAAATTTTGAAATGAAAAATTTAAATCCAACGTGTCTGAAGCTGAACTCTATGATCTAATGTACTGCTCCAAATCATCATTTAAAGAATCATCAGAAACTCTTTCGACAGGAGGAACTGAAATATAACTTTCAATTCCAATTTCTAACTACATCATTATAGTCCAAATAACTTTCAATAATAATGTAACATACTTATTAGTTTGAGAAAGAGCCATTGGAATCTTGGATCCAAATAAATTGCTAAAAATATAAAAATTAAAATTGTGTATTTATTTACATTACAAAAATTATTGTATAATTTATCAGAATCTAAAAATATTAGATAAAGTATTTAAATATCTGCAAAAACACAGAATTGTTTTTCAACACTCGACCCCCTGGATATCCCTTGATATAATAATATCATTAGCAAGTCCTGAATCCACTAATTTGGCGTAAGTATAACACTTCAACCACACAACAAAAATTCACCCAAGAATAATGTTTCTTTTTGTAGCTCAATAGTAGCTATTTTGGCAGGTGATACTACTTGAAGCTAGTAAAATTTAAATAATATATTAGTTTACAATTGTATATGATATATTATTAACAATAATAATAAAACTTTAAAACAAATATGTTATTATTTTAAGGATTTTATTTAAAGAGAAAATTAAAATGTATCATTTTTTCAATTGAAAATCACTCATTTTCTGTAAGTTTTAGTTCCTTATAAGTATCACATAAATCAACACATATAAATTTTAAATCTAAAAGGCGTTTCAACATGTCAAATTTACTATACCAGTGTATTTCTACATCAACAATGGCTCTTTTTTGTTTCATTTTTTTTAATATTGCAGATACTGTAGGAGTTCTGAATTTCTTAACTGCCTAAATCATGAGTTAAATAAGAAGAAAAATTATGTATAATACTATAAATTATTACTATATTATATAAGCAAAAAAACAGTCATCAAAAATCAAAATGTTTACAATATTTTCTATGCTAAAAACTAGTTTTCTTGCTATAGCCCAGTCTCATTTAGAAGATAAAACCAAAAAATATTAAAAATAATTTATAAATACATTTTGCAAAATTAACAGTTACAACCGAGGTATGTAACAGAAGATTGATTATTTGATAAATTAAAATTTAAATAGGCTTTCTTTTAAAGTTTTATAGATCTTAAATCTAGATACCCATCATGAATATTAATATAAAAATATATACTTACAAATTGCATGATAAATTAATTTAATAACAGCAACAAATCAAAAATTGACAAATACAAAATAATTACAACTCAATTACAATAGTCACTAAACGATAAAAATAATGAAAAAACAATTAATCCTGACTTGACTACGTGAGATACAATTTACCATTCACCAAGTCGAATGCTGATGGACATAAGTTAATTAAAATAATTAAAATAGATAGGCCACGGGGGCGTAGTGCCGTAGAGAATAATTAATAAAACAAATATTAAATAAAAATTATAATTTTACAATTTCCAGAAAACTGGTAAATATAGCCACGAATCACAATATTCATTACTAAATTATAATAATACGACTTGGGAAGTTGAATCGCAAATACTAATACTATGTAATACTATGTATTAATAAGTTATAGGTATTATTTCTTATTAGTTTATTACTATTTGGTCACAACTGTTAAGTGGCAATACGTTATTCTTTTAAGACTACGTGTCCACGTCTATATTTTAATATATTTGGATTTATTTTATATATATATATACTATTATAAAGTAATAAATCATATATGTAGGTATATATTATAAGAAATAATTTAGTATCAGGCGATTTGACTTAATCAATTATTAATGGTTTTATTGGATTTTATTTTTATGAAAATATTTATTAAATTTACCAATAATTAATTGTAAAATTTTTCTTGTTAATACTATTATTATTAACAATTAACTACAAAATCGAACTGGGTTAAATGGGTTTCGGATGTTTGATTTTTTAAGGGTTTTTAGGGGTGTCAGGGGATCCGGTTAATTCGAGTTCAAGGCCTTGCAGTTCAAACACAAACAAAAAAAAAATACACACATATATAAAATTATTAAAATGTTTAAAAAAAATAAAAGATATATATAATATTATGCACAATATGTTACATCGGTGTGGGTTATTTTAAAAACGCTAATATTCAGCTTTTTTAACTTTACCACATCATCTATAAAATAATTATTAATGATAAAGTACAAGTACTAGTTGGGTTAATTTTGTGTGGGTGAAGAGATTTTCCGTTGAAGGCACATCGGCTTGAGATGTATCGGTAAAGTACGATTGAAAACGCACGAATTTTTTTTTCCATGTTGCTAAATTTAATAATTATCATTGTTAGATTTATCGGAATTTCGTCGGATTTTATTATAAACTAAAGTATTTTTAACAATATTGTTTAAGTATTGAACTCAAATACGAGAGAATGACGGTTAAGCATTACAGTTATCGCGCAAATGTCAACTTTGTGTTTGTCGATATTTCTATTTGCCACATAATGGAAAATAACGACATTCAAATTATACTTTCAGAATGTAGTGAAGACCTAGAACTAAACTTGATATAAGTATATATAGGTTGATAACTAATTGCAATGATGTATTACATTTTTTATACATATTTTTATAAGTTTTTAATTATCATAAATTCATAAGGATATAGCTATTAATTCCAAATGTATGTTAAACTTATATTTACAAACCTATTTTTTATTTATAAGACGGTATATACCTATATATTTTTATAAGATTATTCGATTTTTTTTTTTAAAATGTTTATTATTATTATTAATATCATTTTCCAATATTTATTACACTTATATTTTATTTTTTCTTAAACTAACAATAATTAATTTGTAACTGTATTTATATTAAAAATCAATCGTTTGACCAAAAAAAAAAAAAAAATGATATTGCAATTCGTTTTCAATCGTATTAGTTTTTTGGGTCAGCGGTAAGTTCTTTGTTAGCTTTAGTGTTCTCAATTATTCGATAGTCGGATATATTAACCTTAAGCTATTAAATTGTCACATTTTGAAAACGGTTGTCTGCCGGTCAATAAGGTTCATTTAATATATTTTGAATTTTGTCACGTTTGGGAAAACTAAAAATTTTTCATATATTTTAAATTCTTTCTGTATAGTTTAGACCATCGTAGAACTGCAGTTCATACCATGTGTTGTAACTTGCAATATACGTGCACCATTTTCAACCAGAAATACACAAACTTACAGTGTAAATACATAAAGCTTAATATAGAGTATTTCACAACTTTGATCTTTTGGCATTTCTTAAAAAGTTTTTCAAAAAAAAATAAAAGAAATATTTTCATAAAGATGTGTCTTGGTTTGATTTAATATTATAAGACGTTCAAAAAACAAAACTACTAGATGTATAAAATATTGATGATGCCCTACATCAATAAAAACATATTGAAAGAACGTATATAGTAAGTTAATATATATTATAACGCGATCTGTGCGTAAAATTCAAGTTTTATTTGTACTTACATGAAATGTTTTCTAATTGTTGCTTATAGATTTGTTAAAATCGTTAGTTTACAAGTAACAATTATTTGAATATACGATCTAAAATTATAAGCTAAAATTAAAAATATTTATTACTATTTATTTATTTTATATGTATAGTTGATATCAATAAATACTCTAAGTATATTTAAATAAAGTTTTTAAATAATAAAATAATTGGCATAGAAAAAGTCTTTAAAGCACAATATTCTTTCGTTCTAAGTTTTTTTCTTGAATATATAATAGTTTTAGTGTTATGAATTTTGTAATTCCGGTTTTATTGTTGTCATTATTATATTATCATTTATGGTATTTTGAAAGGACTAATATAGCAACTATATTTTGTGTTAGAAATAATTATTGTATCTATTAATATAGTTTCCTAGTATATAAAGAATTTAAAAACACAAAATCGAACACTAACGAAATCAAATTTGATTAATTAAATACAAACTATTTTGTATGCTACAAGTATAGCATATTTAATGTTAAAAATTGTTACTATTATATTTACTAATAATGAACTAAACTATGTCTTAATAATAAGACGATCTATCTACATAACTAAGTGTATTTTATAATATTATTACTATTAAAATAATTAATTTTACTATTAAAAATACAGTAGGTTGAATTGATTTTTGAAGAAAACATTGTATTTGAAAATATCATTGAGTGTATAAAATATGATTATTTACTAAAAGACAATTTTTCATGAACTTTTATAAAAAAAAAAATACAAATTTTTGTGATTTTTACGTATTTTGTCAAATTTTAAACTTACACGCTTTAAAGAAACTATTATAGATTAACACTTAATTTTTTTAATTTTTAAATACAATGAATTATGAAGAATCTTGTATTAAATTTTTTAATTATTTGACCAATTGAAAAAAATGTTATCGACAATAATAAAAAAAAAAAAACAAAAAACTTTTGGGAATTTTCTAAAATTACCTTTTAAAAGTACTAACTAGATTTACTTTCCCACCAGAAAGAATACTGATTAAAAAAATCAAAGCATTATTTCGACTACTTATCGTGTATACAGATAAAAAATATATATAAATAAAAATACACATCATTGTAGAATCAATACAGTCTTCGCTCAGCTCAAAATCTAAAAAATAAAAATTATTTAATTATTATGAACTACGTAATATTAAATACAATATTTTCACTAAACTTATAAAATCATTAGTAATTTTCTTATTCTCAGTTACTTGCAATAAATCGAATTATAGCTGTGTAAGATAAATTCTAATTTATATTTATTATACGTCTTGTACACTTACAATATTCATAATTAACATCATACTTTAGTGTATATTATTTTAATATTCTGGCATATCAGCGGTGTACCAAAAATGACTATTCATAACGCCATGTGGCCATAATTAAATTAAAATTATATAATTATTAATTATTTATGTCATACATTCACTTAAATATTTTTACAAATAACAACACATTATCAAAAAAGAGATAACTTATTGTCTCTCTACTTATCATCTATATTTTGTTCTAAAATATCTATCAAAGCATTTTAAAAATAATGAAATGAAATATTATTACCTATAATGCTTCTTTTTTTAAATAAGAATGAACTATACTTTGCCACAAAATACTACATTGTATTTAGGTATGTCAAGTAATACACAAATGTCAAAAATGAGTCAATTTTTTTATTTTCTAAAAGTTTTTAAAAATATTTAATAGTTTGTAAATTAATTGTAAAAACCATGTTGTAAAAGATTTTTTTATATTAAATTGAATATTTCACGTTGAAAAAATTGTATTTTGCAAAATAGTAGAATAATTCTAGTTTTTAATAATTTGAAATATCTTTATCAATTTTAGAGAAAATTGTTTCAAAATCTGTTTCTAACACTTTATATTGTTCAATAGACTCGCCGGACTTCAGTGAAAGCAGACTCGTGTTTCGTTTAGTTAATAATGTACAGGATAATCGAGTCAACGAAAATAGTTTTTATGCACTTACACAGCAGACTGAATAAATTATATAATAATAATAAGCGAACATGTGTTAATTTTTTTTATTTTCTGTTAGTATCCTACAATAACTGCGCACAATCGTCTACGTCGTAATCGTGGTTTTAACCATAAACTATACGATATATTGACTTGGCGATGCCATGGCACGCAGAATAATATTATAATAATGAACATAAAAAGCAATAGTGACAACTATACAAAGTACATAATATACAACATTACAATGGGTCAACTACTAAAGCTCTACACAGTCCGTATTTATACGGACCAGACCGGACCAGTTGATTTTAATTATGACCAAGACTGCACTGGACTATCATTAAAATAATTAAACTAGACCGAGACCTGACTTAATTACTTATTATTTTGTTTATCACAACACTAATTTAAAATAAAATATAGTGAGTAGGGGACTAGTAGTTTTTAAAATAAGATCACATATTTATAATAAATGTTACGATTTACGAACGACGGCAATAAAAATAAGTAAAATATCCAAAAATAATTAATATCGACCGTGCAAAATGTAGTATGTTATAATATACATAATAATATTATAGTATACCTATTTTTATGCAGAGTATATATTTACTGTGTACTGTATAGGTAGTGCAATAGTGCATAATATTATTCATTAATCAATAATCATAGTGAGTGTATTATTAGCGTACACAAATATTCTGGTTATAAAATTAATATTACACAGTAGTTCAACAATAATAATTAAAATAATATTATTTTTATCAAGTATTAACAACGATCAATACTGTAGAAGCCGTCATTACGCGAAAAATATAAATAAATACAAATAATAACAAAAATTTCTAGGGTTCGTCATATTCTAATGTTCTATGTTTACGCTAAAATTACTCAAAGTTAATTGAATACTATAACATCCAAAATTTTAATTCAACCAATTCTGTTATTTTGATATAGATATCCGATAGCTAATAGTCTAACCGGACGACTAATTTTAGATGGGACCATAATTGAACTGATGTAATTTCCAAAATTAAAAGACCAACGAGACTAAACCGTGTATTCTTTTAAATAAAAAGACCTATAAAGACTGGACCATGTTTCGGTCTGGTCTGGACCATGCAGAGCTCTACCAACTAGAAAACGGTCACTGCGTATTTTAGCTGCCAATTAAAAATACTGTTGTTATCGTATACGCATTACATTATGCGCACATTAGGCATACAATCAACGGAGTAACAGCAGACGATTTGACTGTCTGTTTGTCGACACCACATCAATCGGAAGTGGATGTGATATAAGGGCACTCTATGGCTCTATTATTGTAAGGTCCACGGCACACGTTAAACGCACGTCAAACGTACGTTGTATATAGATAACATGTTGATATAATAATATAATATGCCTATATTAATATGCATAATTAACCTCTATAACCTCGATAACCGCTAGCTGTGGTATTATTGATTTATTATCTATAACTTAGGTTAGCAAAATCGTTTGTTTAGTGCATAGAATAAAAAAAAACCATCTGAAATCACGCTACATTATTACGTTAAAACATAATAATATTATACAAACAGTAATCAGCGTCAATAGTAATACATATAACATTCAGATAAATTAACCGTACTAACGACCCCTTTTTTTAGCGAATCATTTGAGCAGATATACATTGTGCATAAAATATATATACAGGGTGATTCACCAAGCATACCAATCGCCCCAATTCTTCATTTAATAATAAATTTATTCAGATTCTTGAATTTTCTGTACTACTCTTAATGAGTGACCTGTGGCAACACAAACTTCTGTTTTTCAAATGAGAACTCCTTTTTTACTATAAATTATACAGTGTATATTTTGTTTTGAAATTGTTGATATACCTACCTAATTCAAAATTCAAACGAGTAGTTTTTCAGTTTTTAAAATCTTTATATTAAGCCCCTAACGATGATAGTCCTTCAAAAATGATGTTCCAAAAATATAAAATATATTTAATATTGGATCTAGTATATTTTATTATAGATAAGTTTTATTATAATTACATTTTTATAAATTATAAACAATGATAAACATTGATAGATTAATATTAACTACTAAGATTTCAAATTTTCATAGCCCACATATATTTTAAACCCATTATCATGGACCTAATATCTTTAGTACACAAAGTTAACTAAAAAACTATTCATTCGAATTTTGATTTTAATACGTCAACGTTTTCAGAAAAATGTTTCGCTTAAATTACTGTTGAAAAAGCAGTTTTTATTTGAAAAACATAAGTTTATATCTCCACTTTAACACTTCTTAAGTAGTACAAAAAAATCTCAAGAATTTTAAAATATGGTCTTCAAGTACATTTAAAACTTTCAAAAATTAGAATTTGAAAAAATTGATTATTAAATTTAAAAAAATTTAAAAAAAAATATCTTGGTAAATCATTTTATATATTACTTATGTTGATAATGTAATATAATATTTTAAAGCTGTGTGGTTATATTTCCATGATATATATTTAATAATTGTTGTAACTGCATGTGTTATTCTAATTCTTCTCTTTTGTACTCAATTAAAATACAATATTGTTATAATATTACCTACTTATTTTTTTATGACCTACATTCTTTCGCTCTAATTATTTAGTTACAAACTAAAATCACCACATTGTGAGATGATCTTCTAAAATATGCCAATAACTGATTCTTACTAATTAAAAGTATTGGAAATATTCAATTTATCATTAAAAATCAATTTTAATTTTTGTGAATTTTAAAATATCTCATTCAACTCATTATTTTCAGTCGTGAACTGAAAATTATTGTTCATATCAGATACCGACTAAAATCACAAGATGAACCAATTCTTAGTCATTTAACTCATGGTTCGATAAACCAGTATAATATTGAACCTGGGTATAGTTAACAGCACAGAACTGTCATAAAGATCTATAAAAAAACTTCCAAAAAACTTAATATTATTTTACCATGTATAAATAGTAAAAACAGATTTACACCAGTAAGCACGTAGTCGATACATTCACAATACGCACAATGGCTTTCTGTGTAAATAGGATACAAATAAATAAGACAAAACAATAATACAAATAACAATTTTTGTCCATAATCATTTTGACTTTAAAAAATAAGATCTGATCTCTTATTACAATCACCGTAAACGACGTTTAAAATTCACAATTTCACACCAAACTACAATAGGATAAATAAAAAAAAAAAATAAGTATAATTAATCAATTTTATTCAAAGTTCAAACGATCAGAGAGAAAACTACATTAACATAAACCCCTCTCGATCACTTTACTATTCTACGTGGCCAAGTGGCATAATATTATAGATTGTCGGTGTAACACTTCTATTAAAAACTCAATGAGTAGCCTCTGGTACAACATAACTTTTAGTTCAATGACCGGTGGCATAGCTGCATTCAATGATGATTGAGCAATAAAATCGATTGGTAATGATCATTGTCTGTTTATATTGACGAACATTATGTAGAATAAAAAGTAAGTCGCATACGTTATAATTATTATAGTGAATAATAGAAAAATCCGACATTATTTAGTGACTACATAAGTTGGCACTCTTTTCACTCATCTCACGGTGCAGGAAACTGGTGTGTTATAGACTATAATTATTAAAATTACAAATAATAAACAATGATAAATCAACAAATTTAAAAATTATTCTTAGTAAAGATACTTGATTTATCTACTAAGATGTTCATAGAACATGAGATGTTGACATAACATGACAAGTTTTGAACACTTTAAGTATTCCTTGAAACAGTTGAAACGTAATTAATAATTCATTTGTATCTCGTTGATGATTGCATATACAGCTTTGAAGAGATCATTTTCGAATTTTTCAGGAATTTCACTGGGTGTTAAAAAAATAAGTGCCTAAATCATCGAAACATTCAGAAAGAACTTTTAAAAATCCCAGTTAAAAATCGATTTTCGAATACAATTATTTATAGCTTATAAGACACTGTTATTTTTGTGCAAAAAAGTTCCCTTCCCCACACTAAGTCACTAAAGCAATTAATTTTTAATAAATTACTTTATTAGTTGTTTTGTTTTATTCTGACAATTTGTTAAAATGAACAATTTGATGAGTTAAATAAAACATGAAATAAATTATTTGAACGGCAATGGGCCATACCTATATTTTTTATTATAATTTTAAAATTCATAATAAAATTAAAAATATTTTAATGCAATAACGATTATTGATTGATTAATTTTAAATATTGAATGTATATTTTATACGTCGAAGGTAAACACTTAATAATGAACTAAAATATAATGGTGATTGAAGAAACTTAAGTTTTTCATAACAGTGTGGTTTGTAAAAAGATTTGTTTATGGAAAGTTGTTGAAAGTTAAGTGCCAATAATATTGACTCTATACATAAAGTCATATACAGATATAGATATTTATATACGATTCGGATGGTCTAAGTGGATGATCTTTTATTACCCATCAATAAGATTTATTTTTAATTTCACATAACGATCATTAAAAACAAAAATTTTAAGTAGTATTCAATAATTAATTATTTCGATTTATTATTGTGTAAATACACTTGCAAATCAATATTTTTATTTAAATTAATTCTTAATAATTTAAGTGTCAATAATCGCTGATTAGAATCGTCGTCAGTAATAGTTTTTTTTAACCACTTAATATTTGCCAACTGTTCAAATAAATTATTTCAGTAGCAATCGTATTAATAATATACCTAGTTAAGCAAAATCAGGATAATTCACTTGTGTTTTTTTTTTTTTTTTTTTTAATTCGGTTAGCAGATAAGCATT